>JZKD02S1011134.1:0-13484 GCA_000966675.3 Picea glauca
TGATTGGGGGAAGGTGGAAGCTACATCTTTATCGAGGAGGGAGACAAGTGATATAAGAAACCAATCGAGGCATTGGTGTTTGGTGGTTTCTACTTTGCACAAACTACGTCGTCGATGCCACTCATGAATGTGGTCAGCGATATGTGTGGCTGAGGTTTGTTTAAAATCAGAGAGTATTTCAAGACCATTTCCATGGCGAATTGGTAATTGAAAGAAGGTAAAAAATGCTTTGGCTAAAGATTCGAAAGTCGTGTGGGATCCTGATTTTTCATCTACATACCACTTGGTTGATGGGCCAGTGAGTGTGCATTGAAATAACCTTATTCAGATGGAATCGTCCATGATGTTGTTTGAAGATAACCATAAATGGAAGGTCATGACATGGTTTCCAGGGTTGTCTCCTGCCTTTCCTTCAATCTTGGGGATGTCTGAAGGTAGTTTGGTAGGCATTGCAGGCCATGTGGGGTCGTGCAATATAGGATCATTTGTGAGTTTTCTCAGATATGGTATGTTGAGGGAATCCAAGTATGACATCTGAAGTGGTGTTGGTGGATTAGTTTCAGCCATAGTGTGTGTTTTATGTACCTGACCCTTGATGAGGACTAGGTGGGTTTGTACTTCCCCCTTGAGACGAAGTTGGCTTCCTGCTTCCATGTAAAGGAGAGCAAGTGGATGGTTGACCTTGGGAAGTGGACCCAAGTAAAGTTGATCCCAAGATAGTAGAACTCATAGGGTTGTGAGAAGGTGAAGTTGATGAGGGGGAAAGACTAGGAACTCCCCTTAGGAGAGGAGGGAGATTTAGCAAGCATATGGAACGACGAGGATTCTTTGGGTCCCCTATGATGTCTGACTAGCTGAGTGGATGTGTGTAAATGGTAATGAGAATGAATAAAAAATAGATTTTGCCACAATTTCTGGACCTTCAAAATATATTTCACAATCCGATGTAATCACAAGGGCATCATACATAAAGTAATTTGATAAAGAAGCATATATGTGGATAGGTGGGTTTTTTCCATATGGGAAGACAAAGAAATCAAATGTTCGTGTCCTAAAATACGTAACGTACTTCCTCTCAAATAGCACTAGACCTTCCAATAGCACTCGACAGTGGGGTCTGAAGCCACCAGAAGAGGAACTAGTGAAGGATGAAATGATCGGTTATAATGAGGGGTAGGGGGGCATATCTCGAAAAATCTGGCAGTGCTTCCCAATATCCCCACAAAATCTAATCAAGGTGCAATTGCAGCCCACAATTTCCACCTAGGTAGATGTCCTAGAATTGTTTGTCACTAGGTACCTTGGTCAAAGTGTGGCATTTAGATTTTTGGCCTCAGAAATGGGTCACGGGTTGGATACCATCCAAGAGGTGGGTGCCTTAAGGGGGGACGCACAGAACAACCAGACCTCGGCCTTCAACCCTTCACGAGTATCTCCCTTCCTTATGGTGTAGGAACACTTGACTTGGAGGATTTAAATTTCCCTATTTGACAACTTCTATTGTTTTGAATATGTAAGAACCAGATAACGGGGAGTTATTTGGATGCCTATCCTCGATATCCTACCTAGACTAAAGAATTTCTTTTGGCACCTCTTGTGAAGGAAAACATAGTGAGTTTTTAGATATTTTTAGGTGTGTTTGTTTGAGAGATTGGGGGTGTGAACCAACCTCATTGAAATTAAGTGGGAGTGGATAGTCTCATCAAGAAACAAGGGTGGGGCATTTCAAAATCCCGTTGGAGGAAACTTACTTTTACCTCTACAATTTCTAGACAATACTATGTGAGTGATTGGTGAACTTTGTCTGTGAACAAGTGAAAGTGTGCCAATTTTAATAATTTAGGTGTCACCTTGCTGCATGTGGACTTTGCTTGATCCTTACAAGTCTCGATTACTAAGTTACTATATGTCATTGGTACAGCCTTGCAGAATTTTAAAGTCCCTAGGAAACTATCATATGGACATGTGGGTCCTTACTATTCCTTTAACTCCCTATTGTGATTTATTCTAAGAAAGATTTGAAACTATCCTAGATTGTGCACATGTGGGCATGTATGGGCCCATTACAAAACCTTTAAACTTCCCCAGTGATTTAATCTAAGAAAGTAAATTTCAACACTATCCTATCTTTGTAGCATGTGGGCATGTATGCGCCCTTACAATCTTAAGATGTGTTTGAAAAAATAAACGAAGAGGAGTCCCGAGGGGGGATGTTGTCCTTTCCTAAAGATTTTTTCTGTTTAAGGGAGATGAAATCGTCTGTCCACCTTTTTCTGATTCTCAAGATCCCTTTGGAGCGTGAGAGAAGAGCATACTCAATGATTGATATCCAATTTTTGGTCCCAATGCAAATTTTATATGTGATTTAAAAAAATGATTCCAACTTATACTCTTAGTCAAAGCAAGCCATCAATGTGGAAAAAATGAAAGAAAAAAAGGAAATAATGATTTTAACCCCCTAAGTGCCTATGTTTTGACTAATCCCTTTATATGGAGAGGGAATGTAAGTGTGGTGCATATTACAATGTGCATGGAATCAATTTTTAGAAGGCTATGAGCCCTCCATAGTTCACAAAAAGCTTACAATGTGTGTTTTTTTGCACAGGTACAGGTGTCTCAGAGTAGACAGAGGCGTTGTGAGCGCCAATGCGCAAACTAAAAGATATTTTGGGGCGCTGGTGCATAGAAGGTGATGAACAATATAATGGTGTTGGTGCATGTGCATTGAATACACACCCATGTGTTAAAATATGCACGCACTGTCTGTTACACGACCGTGAAGAGAAATTCGGATGAAATTCTCTCTATTAAGTCTTGAATTTGGCTTGGGCTAGTTATGGTCCCTACAAGTTAAAGAAACAAAAAATAAGAGCTAAAATAACCCAAATGGGATAGGAAATTGATACCTCTCCCCAGTGAAGTCGCCAATCTGTTGCACCTCTTTGATCACCTAAATGAGCAAAATAGAGGTACTTACAAGCCTAGTTCGGTTAGCTAGGCAAGACAACAGTGAACGCAAAGGTTAGAAATACCAAGTATGTAATATAAACAAAAGACTAAGCTAATAACAATAACATAAATTAAACTAGAGTGCATAAGGAAATTAGAACAAGAAACAAACAAGACTCATGCCACCAATGGAAAGGATTTTATTAGTGTAAAGAAAACACCGAAGAGAAAGTGAGACTTTGGGTCCCCTCTTCATCCAATGGAGGGCTCTTGAACCCCCAAGATTGAGCTCTTCTTACAAATAGAAAACTTGAATGAAATGGTGAAAGAATCCCAAGCTCATTCACTCAAGAGGTGATGTGAATAGCTCAAATGAAATGATGCTTGTATTCTCTTGACAAGGAAATAGGATCCTCCTAGAGAATATAGGCCACATAACAATACAAATGAATTCCTTGAAAATGTAGTGCACCCATGGCCTCTTTTTATAACATAGCTTTGAGGTATTATTCAACCAGCCTTTAGTGTGAACAAGGGGCTATTTAGGGAACCCTTAGGTCTTTGACCAACCACCTAGCTGGATTCTTCCAACATTTGGATGTCAAATTGACTTGGAAGCTGAACCAGAAGTGGGTGGGAAGCTGACCAACATCATAAATGCACCATTCTGAGGTGTGTGCGGCTTTTAGTGTCCACAGTCGTACCTCAGATGCATGCATGCTTTTATGGCATTTGCAACTATCTCACATGCATGTGCCTCCTGTATATCCTTGGTGCATGTTGATTTTATAACTAGCTGTATAGTTTTGGACCTTTTGTAAATGCATTTTTGGTAATTTTTGGTCCATGGGTGAACTAATAGCTATTTGAAGATGTTGGATTCCTGTAACCATTTGCGGAAGAAATTTCAGTGATAACAATATGTACATATTATTAATACTAAATAGGTGAGACACATTTAGAAAAATAACAAAAGGAAATGAATCCTCTTTTTAAGATCTCCAAGCCTCGCCTCTGATTGCATTACACGAATAATTTCACAATTGGGAAAAAAATAAAAACTCTGGTTCTAATTGCAATTTATGGATGATTGGTTTGTAATTTGATTTGAAAAGAAATGTTTATGTCAGTAAACATTCTTTCCCTTGCTACATATATAATTTAACACTAAGCGGAAATCACATGCAAACTTATGTTATATTTGGACAATGGGTCATCATATGGTATGGAATTTCTTTGGCAAATTATATATGTTGTGGATCCTTTTTTTGGTTTTGGACTTGACTTTTTCTATTGGAAGTTCATATAATAATTTTTCCAAAAACTTTGACATATGTGTAAAGGGTTGATGGAAGCTAGCGCGCTTCACTATGCTATGGTTGATGACATTTAATAATGAGAGATGGGAAGTAACATTCATTCATTGCATGTCGTTCTTACCCTATCTCGAGGATGCCACCTTTACTATGTTTTTGGTATTTGTTGTGGGTGCTCTGGTAAATATAAATTCCACCATTTTCAGCCCTTGAGGAAAATGAATTGCATTTTGTGGTTTTCTTAGCATTAATCTTACAGTTATGAAACTTTTATCTATTCATTCATTAAATTTAAACTCTACTAGAGTTAAAATCATTTTTTTGGCTCTAGAATTTTGCATGCAAAATGTTTTCTCTCCAAAGTTTACAACATTTCTTTTAAAACACTCCATCTGTGTGAAATCACATTTCGATATGGGTTTTCCTTGTTTTTCCTTTTGGGAATTTGAGCATCTCTAACAAAAAGTATATCTCGACTTTGTGTTTGGGTTAGGGTATGAATTGTGTTGCGCCTAAAGAAAGAATGGTATTTATGTTGTTGATACAAAGTCTACGGTGTATTATTTGTATTCTATCTGTGAAAAATGCAATTTGATCGTATTTGATTTCCTATTGGTGTAAAATTGATTTGAACTTGAATTATGGTTCAACATTCTACTCTTGTTGGATTACATGGTTTTTTTATGTTTGGAACAAACGTTGGAAATTGTAATGTTGGAATAGGATTTTACAACAATTAAGTTTGTTTTCGCTCAGATTCTATGATTATTTTTTAAAAGTATTCTCTTTCTCTATAAAATAAAAGGGAAATGAAGGTTTTGTATATTACCCTATCCTGAACCAAAAATTGAAAGAATTGTAGTTCTCTCCTTTTGATGAGTTATGAGGACTTGTGTGTTGTAAATACTATCACCTTGGAAGTTTTCCAGGAAACTAATTTTGGGTAAGGAATTGTTATCTCCTTTATTATGGCATGCATTGCGAACCTCATGCCTATTTTGTTTCTTTCCAGGCCTTTTTTCCCATTGAATTCGAACATATAAATAATTTGAAGTATTTTTTATTTCCCCAATAGCCATAACATTGATTCGAAAACACAAAATCGTGGGCTCACTATGTTAATTATCCACGAGGAATTCGAGTGAATTCTGAAGTTAATATGAGTTGTTTATTATTAAAATCACACTCAAGTTTTCAAGACACTTTGGTTTTGTTTTTAATGATTTGATTTTATCGCAAAAAATTTGATGCACGATCGAAAGGTCCTTGTGATTCCTTTCAATATTTCATGCTGATTTAAAATATTTTAGTTATGATTATTTCCAAGACAAAATGATTTTTTAATGGTCCCCTATAGATCATTTTACCATTTTAAAATAACATCTATGGTTCTAAAAAGAGAAGGAAGATTACGAAAGTTGGCAGTTCTTGAATTTTCCTCGAATTGATATAAAAAAGTTTAAAGGTTGTAGTTCATGGATGTTGGTGATGAAGTGTTATAAAAGAAATGGTTGTGGCTCAAATAAGATTTGTTTGAGGGGATCATTTCTTTCTAAATTGGCTTGTAGAACAATGGTAAAATGTTTCTAGCAAATAATAGTATTTTGAACTATAGAATTAATGAATGATATTTTGTTTAATAGAACAATAACCATCTGTTGGGATCTAAAGATGTCTAAAAACAACCTTGGTTTAACATTAATTTATCAACCCAAAGATTTCTCTTTTATCTCAAGAATATCAGCAAAGTCTATGCAGATAGCTCGTAGAGGCTAAAATCGTGTAGTTAAAGCAAATATGAGTTTATCAACAATCAAGTTCCTCAAACATTCATTAAAGATTCTAGGATTTGAAATCTAATGTTGTGCAATGGAAAGGAACTAATTAATCTATTGAACTCATTTTAGCTAAAAGAAGTAATTGAATCTAAATGAAGACTTTCATAATTGACTATTATTATGAATCAAATTACTGGAAAGGAAAAAGGCGAATTACTCTATCTATGGAAAGAAACAACGACTGTAATCTAATCGAAAGAGACAACAATTGTACTTATATTGAAAGGAACAACAACTATATCTTAACGGAAAGGAACAACAAATGTAAACTAAGTGAAAGGAACAACGCATATGAATTTATGAGCAACTATCATGCATCAAATATCGGTAATAGAAATTGGAACAACAATCATCTAATGCTTAAGGAAATATCTATCTCTTGCAAATGATATAAAATCATCAACACACTTATGCATTCATTTACTACTGTAAAACAAAATCGAATCACAAAATAGAAATTGAACTGATACAATTACAGGTTGAACAGTAGCTCCTTCAGACTGGGCCCTTGTTCCTTAGAAGCACTGCTATTCGAAACTCAATATGTAGAAATCGTAAAACTGCTCAAAGCTTTTATTGATTTCATAGCTAGTACAACATTTACAAAAACTACTAACGAAGAGAAATTCTAAGTTCTGAGTTCTTGGGTGCAATTCTTCTATATCCCTTCCAGGATCTATTACCCCTTATATATTACAATAATCTGGGTAAATTAAGCTATCCCAAGGATCGAGAGATCCTCCGAATTGATTTACTATTATAAAGTTACAATATAAGAAACTCAATCATCTTCAAAACTTGCTTGTGCCATAAAATCCTCAACCTCCAATCTTGCGCATCTTCGAGACTTCCTTTTCTATCTCGGGTTTGACAATATTCAACCAATCCTATAACAAAATCAAACAATTCCAATCGTATTTTAGGATCTATGTAATCTAATTTCAACAATAACACTAAAGGGTATATTATTCATTTTCTATCCTATTTACTTCTAATTAACTGAAAAGTCAACCAAGATGATATTATGAAATGTTGGAAAAAGGAAGATATTTATACCTTTTTCATAACCTAGCATACCCCCCAGCTTACCTTCTTGCATGTCCTCGTGCAAGATAAGATCTTAAATGTAAAGCAGTAATGCTGTAAGGTGGAAAGTTTGGTTCACCAGGCCTCCTGAATCCATTTCTTCTTTTGAGTTCTCCAAAAGCAACATCCTCCCTTCTCTTGTTAATTTGATAATCTTTTTGGTAACTTTTTGGAAAAAACTAGATGATAGGGAGATTATATCTGCACCCAATCCAAGAAGGCCCTTCCTCTTGGAGAAGTCTAGAATAGCTTTCTATTCTGAAGGTAGTTGCAAAGAAATTCATGTACCCAAAGGGTTCCCTACTCCTTACTTCACTGGAGGATGCATCCCATCTCATTTTAGAAGCAACAAGAGATTATTCCTTAAGCTCTCTAAAAAAAGTGATACCTGAATGTATAACCTGTATATGGATAAATGATAAGGAGTCTAGACCCTCCATCTTTTCATAAAGGTTTTATGTCACATAATGGATGGAAAGGACTTTGGAGGCTCTCCCCTGACCCAGAGATCTAGCCCAATTTCCCTCTTTAGGAAGGTTTTATGAGCTTTACCCCATCTGACTTGGTTCTGAGTAAATGATAGAAATTCTTGAAACTGTATGTCACCTATGAATGGGCAAGGGTTATCTTTCCTTTCTTCTTCCAGAATGAAATTATGAAAGTATAACTCACACATAAAGTATTGTACATTTTCATCCTGCTCTCTAAAACATGAAATAAACTCAGGTACAGTGGAAAATGAAATGTGTTTACCTACTCTTATGGCCTTCACTCTCAATAATAGATAGCGTTCCAACAAGAATAAAGTGTAATTAGTGGTAGGGTCTCTGCAATTAATAGCACCAAAGTAGACATCACAAATTTATTTGATTTGCTCCAAATATTTTTCCAATTGGGTTTGTACCTTTTTTACCTTCCCTTAGGCTACGGTGAGCTCAGCATAGGTCTCAGTCTCTGTTGTTGTCATGTCCTTCAGTTGTTTAAAAATATTTTGATGTTCAACCCTAGTGACCATCTCATCTTGGTGTTGAGCCAATGCTCACTGGGCTCGCCCCAAATCTTCCTTTAGCTTATCAACAGTGACACCCTGTGCTTGAGATTAGGATGTTTGGTATTCTTCCATAGCGCCCATCTCCTCCCTGGATTGAGTTAATGCTTGTTGGGTTTGTATAATATCTTCTTCCAGTCTGTCCACAATAACACTATGTTTCTAGGAATGGAGTGCCTGATGCTCTTCCATAGTCAGTAATCCATTTATGTTTCGAGCTAGGGTTTGTTGAGACAGCATCAATTCTTCCTCCAATATCCTGATGGTAGCATTCTAATCAAGGAGTTGAGATGTTTCCTCTAATACGGGGGTATCTGTCTACATCTCAGCATCAATTGTTTCTATAGTTGTCATCATTTCCTTTGTTTCTAAGGGAATTACTAACTCATTTTTAGCTATTTCCTCTTCTACTACTATTTCTTCAGGGTCTGTCTCTATCCCTATATAATTTGTAGTGACTTCTTATTTAGGAAGAGGGTTTCTTCCTTGCATTCTGGCCCCCTTTTTTTTTTTTCTTCTATAGGCCTTATCTGCTTGTTCTAGCTGTTTCCTCAATTCTTTAATAATTTCCTTGATTTTACCCACCTTTTTCTTTAACAATTTGTTTTCTTTTTTTAACTTTCTAATTTTCTTATGGCTCTTCACTGATTTCTGTATATAAAAGGTCTCAAGGTCTTCTTCATTCTGGCCAGCTGATGGTTGTTCCTCTATTCCTTCCAAATGTTATGTCTGTCCAAGAGGGCTTCTTATTTCAAAATGAGGTTCTTCTTGTGCTGTGTCCTCTAGGAAAGACATTTCAATATCAGGAAAATCTTCAGCTAGTTTTGAAGAGGAGGCTTGTTTTGGGATTTTATTTTGGATTATCTGTGCCTATGTCAATTGAGGTTCCTAAGATTCCCAAAACCTGAGCTATTTCTACCTCATAGCTCTTTAAAAATTGTTCTGTCAGATGCTCTAATGCCGGTTGGGTGTCTTCCTGATCATTCCTTTGTGAGGTCTGTTATGCTTGCCCAATTTCTTGAACAGTCTCCCATGGAGACTGTTATGTAGAATTATTAAGTTCTTCAGGCTGTTTTTTCGTACCCTGAATTGCTTCAGTTATTTCCTAAATTCATATGATTCTCTTCCTTGTCTTAATGATGGATTTAGGGGAATTTGTTTCTCTCTTCCTCTTTTTGGTTAATTCCTATGTTTGTGAGGTTTGGGCCTTTGTGATTTGGGCAAGGTCTACCTCAACTTCAGTTTGAGGGTATGTAATTTCTCTTTGGGCAGTAGTCTCCTCTGCCTGTCTATATTCAATTTCCTATGGTGGGTCTTCATGGCATAATTCAAGTTGATCCAATTATGGAGGTCTATTGGCCTCAATCAGACTATCCCAGGTCAATTGAGTTTGACTCAGTGCTTTATTTGTTATCAGTTTAACTAATTTGCAGTGACTGATAATAGTAATAGGATCCTTGGACTTTTGTTTTCTTAATGAAACCTCATGTAATATGGCATTCAGAAAGAAAGGTATATTAAGTACTAACCATTGTTTTAAGGCTGCCAACAATTTGAGGTGGCGAGGTCAAATTACATCATATCGTCCATCACAGGTGATGTACCACTGAATTAACCCTGCCAGTTCCTTCCATGGTTCCTTGAGGGTACTGGGATTAAGTCCCTTTCCCTTCTTATCAAATTCTTCCCTAGGGTCTGTGAAAGTTTCCACAGCTTCCTTTAGTGTTGTGTATCTTCCTATCCACTGAATTCCTATGTTAGGGAGGCCTATGACCTCTTCTAAGATTTTCGGGGTGATTGAGATTTGTATGCCTCACACCATAGAGATTTCTCCTTGCATATTCTGAAAGAATTCAAGTGTGACATTCGTGTCATATTCTTGCAAATGGTTGAAGTAATTCGTCCATCCCATATGTTGTAGGATATTTCTTGCCTTCTCTGTAACCTGTAGTAAAATTGGCTCCCTGTGCACACTTCTGCCACCCATTTTTGTGAGAAAATGTGAACGACTATCGTTCCTAGTAGCAGACTTGGTTAGATCAGCTTGGAGGAAAAAATTACCAAAAATAGAAAATATCAGAGAACAACAAGAATTACAAATGTGGGTATTTATTACAATCATTACTATCTTATCGGAAAGCGTGTTGAGAATCCACTCCCCTCATCAATGTAGAGGTCGACCTCGACCGTCAGCATAGGGGAAATTAATGAGTGTAGGTATTTCCGGTGAGGGATAATGACTGCACTGCAACCACTAATGGGGATCAATCATTAATTTTCAAACAACATATTTTAACGATAATCATTGAACGTTAGTCCTCTTTCGTGGAAAAATTGAATTTAATATACCTATACTCAAAAAATTTCTTTAAGGATACATAAGAAAAATAAATTAAATATGTTCATTTAAAATAATATCCCACATATCATAATGTTGTTACTTTTATGTTTTGTTGAATACAATGATAGCCTCGTTATTTAGTGAAGGAAATCTAGAGACACCCAGAAACTTGTCGTTTAAGGTAAACTTCCATACCACAGGCAGAGCCACTGCTGCCTGCAGGCATCCATAACCTTGATAGGGTTACCTTTTAACCCTTAGATGAGCCTGTATCCTTGATAAATATTTGAATCATCTTTTTCAAAAAGACCACTATCCTGGTTTGGTATCCATATGGTGATAATGCCACTCACTAGATTGTAACTTAGGTGAACAAGCTGACTTGTGATGAGACCCTTTGTCCTTTGATGAGAAAATGTCAAAGGCCATTGTTGTGGTGTGGTAGCCATAATGGGAATGTTACTTATGTTATTATCCTATGATCATGGTAGGTTGCCTTGTGATGAGACCCCTTATTCTTTGTGGAATTTTTTTTTATTACTTATCATTTTGTTTTGTTTATTTTATTTTATTTTATTTAAGTCATATTTTCCCAAAAAAATACCATTATCCTGGTTTGGTATCCAAATGATGATAATGCCACTTATTAGAGTGTAACTTAAGTGAACAAGTCAGCTCGTGATGAGACCTCTTATCCTTTGACAAAAGAAAATGTCAAAGGCCATTTCCCTGGTGTGGTAGTCATAGTGGGAATGTCACTTAGGTTAGTATCCTATGATCGTGGTAGGTTGGCTCGTGATGAGACCCCCTATTCTTTGTGGGAAAAGAAATAAATTTTATTGTTTTTTATTTTTTAGAGGTGTATGAAGGGAGGATCATCTACTCTTTAAGAGTAAGGGATGGCGTAAAGAAGTGTAAGGATGCCAAGTAAAAGTGTGCCTAAGACTCCTTATTATAATATAAAGGCGAGATATCATTTAAATGTATTTGTATGTATAAGGGAAAAGAAACAAATTATAGTGGTTACAGGTTATGAACAAGGTTTAAGATATTTCGAAGAAACTAATCCAAAAAAAAAATTGATAAGGTATGGGAGATAGTCCACAAAATAATGATAGATCGTTAGAAATAATGCTGGTGAAAATTATTTGGTGAAAATTTTGCCCCAAAGGAATGGTTTGGCATTTTATCAGCAATGTAGGGAAGGAACGACAAAATGAGCAGCAGGTGTGCAAAAGGAACAAGCGAGAAAAAGGGAGAAACAAGTATTCAAAAGGAACAGTGGGTGTGCAAAATGAATGACAATTGTTTCGTTCAAAGGAACAGTGGGTGCACAAAAGGAATGACAATTGTTCCGTTCAAAGGAACAACAAGCGTGCAAAATGGAACAACAATTGTTAAGATTTTAACCATCTGAATAGGTAATTTTTAGAAACCTGGAAATGTGTTTTACTTGAATCCAAGGTTGATTAGTCATCAACTAAATTCATTTATGGGTTGGTTTATTTCAGAATTAAGTATTGGATGGTTTGTTAATGTTATGAGTTTCAATATAGTTGCCCAATTGTTGCTGCTGAACATGACACATTCATTTCTCTGCAAAAGATAGGGTATGGGTGATGAGATGAAGCAGGAGTTCAGAACAGAAAAGAGTGCTAATTGAGTTCATTACAATTATCCTCCCCAGTTCTTATTTTCTCAAGTGATAAAACTAAATAAAATCTATAGAAAAAAAATAAAAATTATATACAGTATGTACAGTGTCAACAAAATTCATCATTTATGGAGTTGGGGTGGCTGGATTACCTTCCCATCTAGCCAAAATTTGAACGGTAGGGTCCTTACTTACTTCTTGGTAGAAATATTATTTTGAGGGCAGTTGATGATAGAGTCATAGCCAGTGTCCATTGACCCGAAATGGAGATCCAGACCCGTCGATGGTGCTTAATGTGACTGTGAAATAATCATGGACTTCATTGATTTTGTATGGTCCCAGCCACCGTGTCCATAATTTTCCCGGAAAATCCTAAAATCTGGAATCATATAGGAGCGCCCAATCACCTTTTTTAAATGATTTTTTCTTGATATGCTTTTTGTGCCAGGTCATTCTTTGTTGCTGAATAATGGTTGTGTGCTCTACAGCAGACAAGAGTGCTTCATCCAATTCCTTGAGTTGTTGAAGGCGTTGTTGAAGGAGATCTAGTCTGATTTCCTTAGAGTCTTGATCTCAAACTCAATTGGGAAGATGGGTTCATTTCCATCGACTAAGTGATATGGAGAGTAGCCAATGGTGTTACGCCATGTTGTACGATAAGCCCATAAGGAATTTGGGAGCTCAGTAGCCCAATTATGTTTGTTTGTTGAGATAGCCTTTGTCAGGATTGCCTCTAGGACTTTATTGGTGCTTTCTACTTGCCCATTTGCTTGTGGGTGGTATGAAGAAGTAATTATGTGTTTAAAATGATAATTATACAGGGCGGTGGTGATTCTATGAGCTATAATATATGACCCCCCATCAATAATTACCTGTCTTGGTATTCCATAGCATATGAATAATTTGAAAATAAATTTGATGACTACTTCTTCTGTTGCATTTGGTAAGGCTTCTGCCTCTACCCATTTAGTCATGTATTCCATTGCAACTAGAATATAGGCCTTCTTATTTGACTTTGGATTGAAGGGGCCAATGAAGTCTAGTGCCCATCTCTCAAATGGTTTTGCAACTACTTGTGCTTTCAACGACATTTCATTAGCCTGACCTGGTTTTCCCATCCGTTGAAAACTATCGCAGTTTTGGACATATTTCTTCGAGTCTCTGAATATTGAGGGCCAATAATAGCCCATTTGCAAAATTTTGTGTCCAGTTCTGCAGTCTACAAAATGCCCACCACAGGGCTCATCACGTT
>JZKD02S1011167.1:74646-89107 GCA_000966675.3 Picea glauca
TTGTTACCTATAGAATTTCAAATTCATACTTTTAAACTAGCAGCTGATTTAGGAATAGATCTTTTCGAAGCACAAAAAGAGAGGATCATGCAATTAAATCAATTGGATGAGATGATATAGGAAACAGTTGAACACAACACTTTGATACAATAGCAAAGGGCACATTGGCATGATAAGTACATCAAGAAGAAACAATTCAAAGTAGGAGACCGGGCTTTGTTATTTGATTCAAAATTCAAAGATTTCAAAGCTAAAGTTACAACTCATTGGCTTGGTCCATATGAGATTACAGAGGTATATGACAATGGATCAGTCAAACTACAAGCAATAGATGATGAGGCAAGCTCATTCATAGTCAATGGACATAGGGTAAAGCTCTACAATAAGCCTATAAACAAGGAAGACTTTTTGCAGCAGATATCTCAACAGAATGAGATGGAAGTGTTGGACAAACAGAATCATGTGTCTTCTTCACATTTTCCTTAAAAAATAAAAAAAATAAAAAATAAAAAAATATATAAAAAAAAAGAAGAAAAAAGAAAAAAAGGGAGTTTAGTTGTGAAAATCCAGGAAACTGGCACCATATAAACTCGAATTTTCATTGGAAATCCAAGTAAAATTGGCCAATCAAAATTCTCCAAAAACATTTTCATTATTAACTTCTAGTTTCATTTTACAGCTTCAAAAGTTTTACAAATCCTTATCTCTAAGACTTGAGGAAAAGTCAATAAATAACGCTGAGGGGGATAAGTTATACATTTTTGAAAACCTTTCAAGCCTTCTACATATGACAACATGCATTTCAAAAAGTAACTTCATCCAACAGAGGGACCTGAGAAGAAAATCAATTTCATTCAGCAGAGGGACCTGAGAAGAAAATCAATTTCNACCTATAGAATTTCAACTTCATACTTTTAAACTAGTAGTTGATTTAGGAATAGATCTTTCCGAAGCACAAAAAGAGAGGATCATGCAATTAAATCAATTGGATGAGATGAGACAGACAACAATTGAACACAACATTTTGATACAACAACAAAGGGCACATTGACATGATAAGTACATCAAGAAGAAACAATTCAAAGTAGGAGACTGGGCTTTGTTATTTGATTCAAAATTCAAAGATTTCAAAGTTAAATTTACAATTCATTGGCTTGGTCCATATGAGATTGCAGAGGTATATGACAATGGCTCTGTCAAACTACAAACAATAGATGATGAGGCAAGCTCATTCATAGTCAATGGACATAGGCTAAAGCTCTACAATAAGCCTGTAAACAAGGAAGACTTTCTGCAGCAGATATCTCAACAGAATGAGATGGAAGTGTTGGACAGACAGAATCATGTGTCTCCTTCACATTCTCCTTAAAAAATAAAAAATATATATAAATAATAAATAAATAAAAAAGAAAAAAAGGGAGTTTAGTTGTGAAAATCCAGGAAAATGGCACAATATAAACTCGAATTTTCATTGGAAAACCAAGTAAAATTGGCCAATCAAAATTCTCCAAAAATATTTTCATTATTAACTTCTAATTTCATTTTATAGCTTCAAAAGTTTTACAAATATTTATCTCTAAGACTTGAGGACAAGTCAATAAATAAGGATGAGGGGGATAAGGTATACATTTTTTAAAACCTTTCAAGCCTTCTACAGATGACATCATGCATTTCAAAAAGGAACTTCATCCAGCAGAGGGACCTGAGAAGAGTATCAATTTCATCCAGTAGAGGGACCTGAGAAGAGTATCAATTTCATTCAACAGAGGGACCTGAGATACTAAGCAAAAGAAATACAGGAGGAAATTTATCAAAATTGAAGACTTACAACAACATTCAAGCTAGCTTCAATCAAGCAAACACAATGAGCAAACAAGTTAGTATACATTTTCCTTTTTAATGCTTTAAAAATTTGGAAAATTCTTCATAAGCTAAAGCAATGATAAATATCCTATCTTTCCCTTCCCCTACATCATCTTTTCATCACTCCATTTTCATATACCCCCAAAAGCATAAAAAATGGTACTCAAAGGAACCAATTTTGGTTTCCAAGGGAGTTATAAGGAAAGGATCAGGTTTCAAATTCAAACACATTGTTTTTTAGCTGTAAATGCTCTGTTTATGAAGACATAAGTTGCATACACATAAACTGAATTGTTTGCATGAATGAAAGGTTGTTTGCATACACATTAAGAAAAGGGGTCATAAGAAGAAGGTTTTAAGCATGACAAGGGGATGGTTACTCAAGGAAACGAATTAAGGGAGTCATAAGTCAAATAAACACATTTTCTTAAAAAAAAAAAAAACCATTTCTTATGATGATTACAAGGAAGAGGGAAAGTACAAAGGTACAAATAAAACAACACCTTCAGCTATGATCATTGTACAAATGCATTTAAAAAAAAAAAATGATAAAAACCCTTGTCTAAGTTTCCTTCACAACGATTTTTCTCCCTTCCTAAAAAGTGTTACGACTTAAACTCTTTTTCATGTGTTGTGTCTCACTTGAACGCTCCCCAGACTCGAACCCCCGATGCACTCCTATGTATACGTACCTCCATTTCAAAATGCATACTCTATTTCAAACACGCCAGCACCATTCCAAACATAGAATCCCTACGTTCTAGCAAATTGTTCCCTCCTACGCCTTCCTATCCCGAAATCTCTGATAAATAACAAATTGTATGTTGACAATTTCACTGTCAACATACAACATTCTCGCCCTATGGAAGAAAACGTGGAAGTTGAAGAAGATGCGTGGTGAGAAAAGGCAAGAGAACGTATTGAAGAAGGAGTCGACCAGTGAAAGGTAAGTTTGAACTCAAACTCAAATGCTGGCTTTGTAAACGAATTTATACTCTATATAAATTTGAGATAATTTTTTCTTGGAAAAAGTTTGAACTCAAATAATTGTAAGGCTAAGTGCAAAATTCGACTTCCTGAGGTACATTTTGAGAGCAGAAACAATTCATTTCTAGCAGAGGTTGATTGTAAGAAGGAAAATTGAGCTGGGATTCAACAAGAAGCCTGAGAATTTTTTTTGAATTACCAGGTATGCCCTTGCATCAAATTTTTTTTTTATGATTGAAAAACAGAAGAGTTTAGAAATTTAAAAAAATATGAGATTTTCTTTGTTTTTGAACAGAAAAAATCTTATTGAAGACCATTTACAGAATTAAATCCAAACAGAGTCTGCAAGTTTAAAAATCTTGGTCGAAGAATATGCAGGGTTGAAACTCTTTGACAAGAATAGACCTCCTTTTTACAAACAGTGAAAATATTTTAGGGTCTTGCTCTTAAAAATTGAAAGAATGGTGTCTAGGTATGAACCAGAGAAGCTTGATACATCAGAAATTCATAAGGATTGTATACAAATTCTTGAGCAAAAACAATGGATAGCTTTCTTTGAGAAATTTGATGGATCTTCTAAGGAAATTGCTTTAGAATTTGCTCATTCATTTGATGGGGAAAGGGCTATTGTTGGAAACCTTACTATTCGAATCTTTGAAGATATAATTGCACATGTCACTGGACTTCCTCAAACAGGAGAAAGATATTTCAAAACTAAGCATTTTAAAGACAAATCATGGGCATCTTTTATTTCCAGATCTAGGGTGGCAGCAGTCAATTGGAAGAAGGGAATCCCGAGGAGTTGGTTGATTCATCCTTGGGATGAATTAGCCTATCTCATACAAAAGTTTATAACTTGTGAAGGAAGATTTAGCATCATCTACCTATATCACATAAAGCTGCTACAACATTTAAAAGGTAACTGTGAAATTAACATGCCCTATTTTCTACTGCAAAGTCTTTCTAAGATGGCTAAGGCCGTCCAAAAACAAGGGAGGAATACAGAAAAGAGTCTATATCATTGTGGCTTTATTAAAATGATCATCATATATGAACTACAGAAGCAGAACTTGACTTGGCAGCATTTTATCATTGAAAATAGTTTTGAAACAGTAAAGGAGGAAGAAAAAGAGGAACAATTCTTGGTTGTGACCGATGATGAGGAAGAAATACAGAACCCTAAGGCAACAAGCTCAAAACCGCCTATGGGGAGGAGAAGAACAAGAAGCATGGTGAAAAGGGAGAAAGAATTTGAGGAAAAAGACAAGTTTTTTACCACATATGAAAGAAAATCAAGGAAATGCCAACAAGTTCAAAAAGGACAAATACAAGAAAGTGATGATGAAGCATAGTATGCACATATTCAGACTCTGGAGGCACAATCATTGGGAAATGATGATTTTGAAGAACAAGAAACTTCCACATATGAGCAAATGAGAGAAGATGTGGAGCAATTAATTAAAGATATGAAAGAAGAAACTCAAATAGAAGAAGTGGCTGGTGGGTCCACATCAAAACTTGATATGAAAAACAAGAAAATAAAGAAAATGAAGAGAAAAATCAAGGAAATTGAAGTCCTGGAAAGATACATAAAAACAAAGAATGAAATGTTAAGGACTCAAAGCCATAAAACACAAGAGGAGAATGAAACCTTGAAGAAAAAGAACAAGAAGCTTAAAAAATAAAACAAATTAATCTTCAAACAGGCCTATAAGTGGTTTCAACAGAAGAAGGCATATAAAGAAAAATATCAAAGAATGAAAGCTCTTCATACAGCTCAGGTTAATGTGGAGACATTATTGCAGGCAACAGAGGTGGCAGAAGATCATTGACAGAGGTTCAAGAACATTTTTTTTGCATGAGGACATGCAAAGTCTTCTTCTTGGGGGAGATGTTGAGTACATTTTTATGCTTCCTTTTTGCTCTATAAACTATACTTTTGCTTCCAAAACCATCCATTTTGCCTCCATTTCATTCCATATTTTCCATAAAACAGCTTATGCAAGGTATATTTATCGTTCTCTAGCTTAAGAATTGAGTTCTCGAATTTTTGGCATTAAAATTGAAAATTTATCAAAAATTACAGGATTTGGCTAAATCTCGTAATTGCTCCTAGGTTCGTGTACTTGCAGGACAGCTAAACAAAATCTGAGACTTGGGTCATGATCCTTGATGTACAAGGATGGATGATGAGCTATCAGCTTCGAGATTTGAGCCTTCCAGGTGTCTGGTCAAACATGGCCATTTCAGCAGAAAATACCCTGTTTTAGCCTAAAATCATGGACAATTTTAGATTTTCTTGGGATTTGTTCATATTTTATGTATCTGAAGGGGGTATTCGACCTTCCTAGCATATATTATGGACATGATCATGATCTTTAGGAGATTTATTAGCATTATTAGTTTCAAAACTCTTGTATAAATACTCTAAGGCATAGACTAGTATGACAACCTTGGATGTGAATGAAGAAACTTTGGAATTTGCAATCTTGAGATTAGTTCTGCGTTTTTGTTCTTGATAATGTTTATGATATGATGATGTGAATGCTGCTGGAAACTCCTTCTTAGCTGAGACAACTCAAGTGTACAAGTGAAGCATTGGAGGGCCCCCTTTGCCAAACTAGTACACTCTTCCTTTATGTTCTTTTCAAGTAATCTTTGATACATGTTTTAGATCAGATCTTGCTGTAGATGAGTTTTATTCATATCTTTGTTGTAATTAGATGAATTCCATAGTTAAGTAATATGCTTAATGTTTCAAAGCCTTACTCATGTTGTGAATGATTTCTTGAATAAGAATTCAATGTGTGGTTTGCTTTCAAGCATTAGGATAATCATGAATGYTTTTTGAGTTATTTACGCTTTCARTACTTTTGATTTAATAAGAATTGATGATAATTTCTAATGAATGAAAGAAGACAATGAATGCATCTCTTGAATAAGAGTTTTGTCTTTCTAGCATTGATAAGCCTTAGAAATAGTTCGAATATCTTTTTGAATGCTTGTTGTTAATACTCTTTAGGAAAACATTTGCTGATTACTGTTATGAGATCTATGAATAGGACTTCTAAATAGAAGCTTAGCATCTCATCCATATTCAACTCTTAGAATAGGTTTTGGTTTATTCCCATTAAAAAATAAAACTTATCTCTAAATCCATACATTTTGGATGTGCCTTTAAGTCTTACAAACACCGGATTGACAATCATTTACACTCTAATTTACATCAATAGATTGGAGCCTAACAAGTGGTATGGCGCGAGTTGTACGTGGAGTTGGAAAGGTTATATTTCGACTCGAGTATGGAGGATTTCTAGAGCTTGATGGAGTTCTCCTTGTTCTAGGGTTGAGGGTTAATTTTCTTTGAGTCTCAGCCTTGGAGGATGTTGGATATTGTACATTATTCAAGAGGGGACATGTATTTATCTACAGGGAGGGAGCGGACCTAGTTGAGCCACAATTGATTGGTGATCGGGTGGACAAGTTGTACATGTTGCGAGGACAACCTTCAGGATATGATTCAGCGTAAGACGAGAAGTAGGAGGCTCCTGGGACTGCAGTGGCCCCAAGGATTCAGTCTTGCATCCTGAGAGAAGAGAGGGAGTCTCTTCTGAGCACCGATGGGAGGCTCATCTGGTGTGCTCGAACCGATACTCAGGGTGGAGTGGATTCTCCTAGGAGCTCAAGATTCAGAGTGGTTGTCAGGAGAAGATCTTCTAGTTTGAGTTATGTGCAGGTGTTGAGGATGGCTCTAGGTTAGGAGGGAGCTCCTACTGAGCACAGTGTGATAGGACCAAATGATGGAGATGGCAACGAGTATATCCCTCGCTAAGAGGGAGTGTTATCCTTTTAGCTCGGGAGGTACTTTGCATGTGTGTCTTGTATGCGGAAGTTACCTTGTACCTACACTACTAGACACTTGACTTTGTAATGGTTTTTTTATAAAATTGTGATAAAGTGGTTCTTTTATTAAAGTGTACCTTCTAATATTAAAGTGACTTTATTTCATAAAGTGCACTTATGTTATAAAGTGAAAATGTACTTTAATATTTTAAGTGATTTATTTTGGAGGGAATGAATCATGACCCTTGAACTTGTAAAGGCAAGAATAGATATTGGCCATTAGATCTAGGGTTGGAGAAGGTGAAGGGTCACTTTCAAATTATAAGAGGTTGCATTGGGTATTGTGCAAGACACGTCGAGGAGGCGTTTGAGAGATTTTTGAGTAAGCTTGAGAGAGAGAAGTTAGGGCAGCAAAGAGGGTGCATTTCCTAAGAGATATTGGGCACAAATCCCAAGGAAACATTTATGTTTGAGTGCTAAGTTATTTTTATGTCGTTGGAGGTTGTATTGTACAGATCCGTACAGTTCGTACAACAAGGGGAAGAGGGAACGAAAATCGAGGCAAGGTTGGCACGATTTTCGAGGTTGTTTTGAGTGTTTTTCATGCTATTGGGTTGTACAGATCAGTTCGTACAATAGAGTGTGGGCACACTTTTCGAGGTGCAGATTTATGGGAAAGTTGTACAACAGTATAGACTTGGCACATTTTTCGAGGCAAAAATATTTGGGACAGTTTTGGGTGTTGTAAGGTATTTTTCTCTTGTCTGGAAATTGTATTATTACTGCTGATATGTACTTTCTTGAAGTTGAATAATAAATCTCTCTCTCTCATTGGGTTTCCCCACATTAGGGTTTTCCTTGGCATTGCCTAAATTTCTGAGTTTTTCTGAGATGAATGGTTGTTGTTCATTGTGTTTATTCCACTGCTTAATTCCTTAGCAATGTGTATTTATGCTTATGGTAATTTCACAAATGTGGGTTTAGACATTTCAGAGTTCATAGAAGATAGTTATCTTTAGGTTGCTAAGTGTATGACCAAATTATTTAATTGTTGATTTTGTCATTTAAATTTCTACAATTAATTATGGTAATATTCATTACTAGTTAACGAGTGAGGTTTTGTCACCTTAAAAAAACATTATGCTTTATATCTCCAAGTTGTAGGAATTTTTCTTGAATTTCACTGATTATTTTATTGTCGTAGTCTAAACGTTCTATGAAATTATTCTTTTTTGACAATATTTTTTGGGGACATTTGCCTGAAATTTGGCGAGAAATTGTTAGATCCTCAGATTTGAGTTATTATTTTTGTACAATTCGAGTGCCCCAAGGGTTTTTCAACATGCTGAATCCATTTTTGCATTCAGAAATGGATTTTAAACAACAAGAAAAAGTGATTTCGTGCAAATTGGTATCGTCGGATTCTGGCGAAAAAAAGTCATTTCGTAGAACAGTTAGACAACGCCTTATTTTATTTAGAGTTTCGAAATCTTAACAATTCTAGCAATTATTTTATTTAGACTTTAGAAGTCTTGGCGATTCTAGCAATTCATATTTGTGTGGGTATGTGAAATTGTCCTTATACACGATGAGAGGTTTTTAATTGAATTTTCTTATTATTCTCTTGAGTCTTAGGTTGATGTGTCTATATTCTTGATCTTCATATCCATGTGGCATCGCTCTAATATGTAAGGTCATAGGCTAAACTTTTTATGTTTTGACTCTTTTTCGATCAATTTTACTTGAAATTCGGCGAGAAATTATTGGATATGTAGATTTGAGTGGTTAAGTGTGTATAATATGAGTGCCCCAAGAGTTGTTTAGCACACTGAACCCATTTATGCATTGAGAAACACAATATATCATCGAATTCCAACCAAAAATACCAAAACTAAGAATGTATAGACAACACCATATGTAAAACCATAGACACAATTCCATGTGACACCGATAATGATGCAAGCATATGTTTATTATATAAAAATGCACAACTATAAACCATGGAAATAACAAAATATCAAGAAAACATAACACTATGCTTTATTATAACTAAAACAAGTCATAAACCATTATAGGGTTATTATGCACATTACATCATAATCTTAGAAATGTCATTCGTTGGTACATAGGTTAAATATGTTCATATTTATCATATCYTWTTTTACATAGGCTTAAAGCCTTCCTTTTCAAAWATTGTGAGTCCTTGGAGTCTTCTCAAATTCRCAATCCCCCTTACTTGGATCCTTCCAAGGATCCTCTCAATTTTCCATGAATCSTGTACCTCTYTAATAAACCTAATTTGCCCAYTATTAAGCTACTTAAAGTTCYCTTCAAATGAACTTGAATGCTCCATTCATRGTCTTTGAACTTTTTGRAGTCCACTAATCATAGTTGACCATGTTTACTAGGTCCACATCATCACTATTTGATCATAGTTGAAATGTCACATCATCATTAATCATCACATCGACAACTGTGTGAATATAAATAGCAACCTCCTAAAGTTATGTCTCAGTCTCTTTGTTGTAATCCCTTTGTCCTTTCTTAAATACTAAGAACTACACTCGAAAACAAACAAACAAACAAACAAACAAACAAACCTTAATTCAAATCTATTTAGGTGATGTGGGATTGCCAACTATTTAGAGATGCTCCTAGGTCAAATAACTTAAGCAAATGGGGCTAAAAGCATAATTTTCTATGTAAATATTGGAATGTGGCATTTGGGTGCTAGGTAAGCATGATGTTGGCTAATGAAATGTCTACAAAACCCTACAAAACCAAGGTTCATTGTTTAATGGATTTTAAGGTAATTTTATATCCAAAAGGGGTGGGAGGATTCTATGCTTCATTTTTTTTTAGAACTTCACAAGTGCTATGTTAGACCTGACGTCCACTAAAAGTTAAATTCTATAAATTTCCGAGTTCGTTGAGCCAAGGATATGAAGGGCATTAATATGGAGAAGGAGGTGAATTACAAGATATCAGGGCAACCGAGGTCACAATGGACCAATTATATTATGTTATGTGTCGCAGTTACATCGTCTCATATGAATGGGGTGAGATGTGATATTCCTCATTCAACAAGATAAGTAGAAACCCCCTTCATTTTGACATTTTTGTTAGTTTTGTGAAGATGCGGAGTTTAAATGGAATTTAAAGTGTTATTTCTCAATATATTTTTTTGCACTAGAGGTTTGAGAGTTTTTCATCACTTATGTTTTTTGGTTGCACAACTCTTTGGATGAACCTAGCATACCATTTAACTGAATTTAATAAGCCCTTCCATCTATAAGATGGTGACAAATGTTAGGTCCTTCGCACTCCAAGGAACACAATTCCCTCCATAGATATTACATCCAATTTAACCAAATTTCATAATAGTTTCGGGTCTCCAGGAGATTAGGTATTCTAAGTTTCATTATTTGCACAAGTTCTTATATAAATTGGACCTTTTGAGATCATTATATGTAACACCCATGTTTTCCCCAACTTGTAAATATAATTATATTACTGCTAGAAGACTATGGACATAATTGTTATTAATCTAAAAAGGAAAATGTTGGATAACTGCTTAAGGGTATTGCCTACACATATTATGATGCCATGAGAGGGAAACAATGAGGACAATTCCCTTACCAATTTAATATTCAAGAAAAACGCAGATTGCCCATTTTTCTAGAATTCTCGTTAATGAAGGAAGTTGGTAGTTGAACTACCAGCTTCCCACATTTATGAAAAAAAATGGGTGATGTACCAGAACTATCTTTCCTCATAAGCATGGGAAGAAAAGTACCCATCTAGAGGATTTTGGGCTGACCCACGAATTGGGGGATTTGACCCACAAAATCTTGTTGAAGAAGGCAAGAAATAAGGGAAAATCGTGAGCAGAGAAGAGGGGGGATAGTTAGTTGAGTCTGGAATGTTGATGTTTTGGTAGCTGCGGGAGGATATTTCCCTCCTAGATGAACTTTATTAGATGCAGAGAAGATTCCAGAAGCAAGAGATCAATTGAACTAATATTGAAATACCCTAGGAGAGAAGTCGGCCCAGAAGAATAAAGTAATAATGAAAAGACACATGTCCAGAGAAGAAGTCAGCCTAGTCTAGTGGCCATGAAAACTATAAATAGAGGACATATTGGCTCATTTGTTTACTCACACACACTCTCCCAGCTACACAGAAGCAAGGCACAAGTTTGGAGGAGGTGACACAGCAGTTGCAGCTGCACAATTTATTATTGCTCAGTCTTTTGGTATCTCTCTCTTGTACGCTACTTCTTGAGGAGGTGCACTACCTTTGTATGGTGTTGCTACTGCAGTTGGGGTGGTATTTCTGGTTAATCTAACACTTATGCTAGGGTTTATCTGATTGGACTTGCTTTGTGAAACATAAACTATCTAAGAAAGGTTGTTGGGTTTTTCCCAGGATAAATATCTTGTGTTCTTTTATGTCTCTTGTTTATGTTTCTATTGCTCAGTACATGATATATATATATATATATATATATATATATATATATATATATATATATATATATATATATATATATATGGTAACTAAGTAAAAGAACACTAGTAACACTAATGCTCTGTAAATAAGGAAAATCCAACATGGTATCAGAGTTGGTTACCTTCAGAACAATTTAACCACTGGAAGGAATATTGGTACAACGACACCTTGTAACACCCTATAGTTGTAACACCCTGTCAAGATTGTTGAGAACTTTCCAAAGGACATTGGGGATAATTCTTGTACAGGGAAGTGTGCCTTACTCTAGCACACCCCTTGAAACCCTAAACGTATAGTTTGGTGAAGTCTGAAAAATCGAGTTTTTTCAGTGCTAGGGTTTCTACCGACAAAAATGTCAACTGATATGAGAGTTGAGGATAGATTGGATGGAGCAGATAAATTCAGATCTTGGAAGTATAGAAGGCAACTCATTTTAAAAGAGAATTAATTATTGGATTGCGTCAAGAATATGCTTCCAGAACCTGAAGACGAAGAAGCAAAGGCAAAGTTCAATAAGAATGAGTAAAGGCCAAGAGGATCTTGACAGACTCAATCAAGGATCACCTGATACCTAATGTATCGGAACTAAAGACTACTAAGGAGATGTTTGATCCTCTAACTAAACTCTATGAAAGCAAGAACACCAATCGTAAGCTTAACCTATGACATCAACTCAGAAATGTGACTATGAACAAGTCATAGACGATAGCCAACTTCTCTACAAGGATCTCACAAATCAAAGACCAGTTAGCAGCCATTGGAGATCGAGTAGAATATGTTGAACTAGTAACCACAATGCTAAATGGTTTTCCTTCCTCTTGGGACCCATTTTTCCAAGGAATTTGTGCAAGAAGGAAGTTACCCAGGTTTGACAAGTTATGGGTATATTTCTCTCAAGAGGAATCTAGATTGATATCCAAGAAACAAAAGGTAGATGATGAGAAAAGTCAAGCACTTGCAACACAAGTGAAGAAGAGAAAGGAAAGAGAAGAAGACACTCTACGCAAGTCTAAGAAGCCACATCGTAAGAGGGATATGTCAAAGGTTTTGTTATCAGTTTGTAAATTTCCTTGGCTATGGAGGCAAGTCACAGAGGTAACCACAAACCAACTTACAGGTTGGACGCTAGCCCTTCCAACCCAGAGAGGGCTCTCTCTTTATAACTCAGTCAAGAATGACAAGATATCTAATCAGTATAATGGCTAGATCATTGATGAGGATAGGGTCGAAAATGGGGTTTGGCTAAGAAAGGAGGAGAGGGATCTTTTTAGCTATGGAGTCAACCCCTGAAAACGAATGAAAACAATGACTGGTAGGTAGAACTCTTCAGAGGTGTTAACACATAAGATTGATCATGTAAAGGAGGATTCATGGTTTTCAAAGCTTACATTTTACCATATCTCCATGTATTATGGCATGCCATCAAATAACAACCTCCTCGGAGTGTGCAATCTATATTTGAGTTGGCGTTGTGAACTAGTTAAGGAAGAGGGTTGGAGGTTAGGCAACTTGCAAGCATCTGAGTGCAAATCTAAAATTACCAACATCAACCTCATAGCCATCGGGTACTCCATGAGATTTTTTGTCTTGTTTGGAGGTCAGGAAGGTTTTGGCTACCTGATTTTCCTTTGGCGCTGCGAACTGGCTCAGGTGCTGCGAATTGAGACAGGCGTTATGAAATGCGCTACATAATTTCCTGTAGCAGTTTCTTTTACATATTTGATCACAAATCCAAAAAGGTGATGTGGGTTTCTCTGAAATATTTTGTGGAGGAATATGATATCCTTGTTCACTTGCTGACCAAATTTCATCTTGACCCAGTTTGGAATTTGAGAGAAACAATTAAAACACAAGTGTGCTACGAAATGCGCTGCAAATTCTTTGTTTTGCATAGTTGTTGGATATTCGCCTTGTTGGGAGGTTGCCATTATCAAGGAGGGTTCGAATGAGTTCTCATGGATCAGTTAGATGTCAAGGGACACCTGCACCTAAGTTTTAGCTCCATTAAAGACCTCATGCAATGAGTTGGAAACAATTTATTGATGATTTCCAACAATTTCCTGAAAATTAGCAGTTTGTTGGATTTTTGTCTCTTTGACTATTTCTACCTAGCTCCAAGAACGAGAATCCAACGAAAGAGATGGGATTCGACCTCCTAAGGATATTTTGATGTTATTTTCTATTTAAGAGAGGAGGGATCTCTTGGAGAGAGGTTGGATTCATGAGCCAAGAGAGGCTAGAGAGAGTAGGAGCAAGCAATTTCCATGTGTGTGTTCATTTGTAAGCATGTGGGCATTTTATGATTGTAATCATTACTGCTATTGAAGACTCATGAGAGCCGTGATTTTCAGATTGTAATTATCGTGTTTTATATATCTTCTTATTTGAATATATTGCATATTTGAGGATCAAAGGTTTCCAATGATTTATGGATCCCTAAGTAGCAGAGGATCTGTTGTAATTTTTCCCATCAGTCATTGTTTTATTCAAGTATTTGTTGATTTCTTAAACTGAGAGGATCTCTATTTAGTGAACATTATATCTTATGCTTTCCTTCTTCATTCTTCCATCTATCAACATATAATCTTGTTTTTTGTTGAGCAGCTTTAGTGCCTTTGATGAGTAGAATGTTTATGAATCCATAGCCCATTAGTGTAGCCTACTGATTTGCAGTTTGCTGCCCTCTCCCTTTCTTTCTCCATCTTGTTGATCCACCTATTCAAACCAAAAATTATCTTTTACCTATTTGATGGGTACTGGGATTATCCTCTAGCATTTTGAGGGTGACTCTCAGTGCTAACATTCTTGGCGTCGTTGCCGAGGACGAAGTTGAAGATATTCCCTGGATTGTACGACAAAGATTATATCCAATTCTTGATGGTGAACAAGGATTGGAGACAGAAAAGACTGCATCTTTCTCCTGGCGATTCCACTCCATGAAGAACCAATATGTCAAAGGATATGGAGGCTATCTTGGCAAGGAGATTTGCTCTAAACTTTTCATCCATCTCTGGCTTTCCAAATCTAGTGCCTCATCTATCAGAATGGGGAGATTTACTGCCTATCTTCAGAGAAGAAAAGGATGATGATCATGTTCAACATCTCATTGATTTTCATTAATGCATGGAGCAGTTGAACTTGCATCAGGAGGATGTATTAATGAAAATGTTTATGTTCTCCCTGAAGGATGATGCCAGAGACTGGTACTTTTCTCTCCCTGCTGCAAGCATATCCACCTTGAGGGAATTCCATGATG
>JZKD02S1011167.1:96618-109360 GCA_000966675.3 Picea glauca
GGCGCATGCGCTCAAATACTACTACTCGTGCAAAGAATATAACACATACCCAACAGTAGGCGCTATGAAATGCGCTACGAAATTTCTTGTAGCAGTTGCTTTTACAGATTTGATCATAAATCCAAAATGGTGATGTGGTTTTATTTTAAAGTTTCTGTGGAGGAAGATGATATCCTTGTTGGCTTGCTGACCAAATTTCAGCCTGACCTAGTTTGGCATTTGAGAGAAACAATTAAAACACCAGTGCGCTACGAAATGTGCTGCAAATTCTTTGTTTTGCATAGTTGTTGGATATTCGCCTTGTTGGGAGGTTGCCACATGTCAAGGAGGGTTTGAATGACTTCTCATGGATCAATTAGATGTCAAGGGGCACCTTCACCTAAGTTTTATCTCCATTAAATACCTCATGTAGGGTGTTGGAAACAATTTATTAATGACTTCCAACAATTTCCTGAAAATTAGTAGTTTGTTGGATTTTTGTCTCTTTGACTATTGCCACCTAGCTCCAAGGCCTAGAATCCAATGAAAGAGATGGGATTCGAACTCCTAAGGATATTTTTATGTTATTTTCTATTTAAGAGAGGAGGGAGCTCTTGGAGAGGGGTTGGATTCATGAGCCAAGAGAGGCTAGAGAGAGTAGAAGCAGGCAATTTCCCCGTGTGTGTTCATTTGTAAGCCTGAGGGCATTTTATGATTGTAATCATTACTGATATTGAAGACTCATGAGAGCTTTGATTTTCAGATTGTAATTCTTTTGTTTTATATATCTTATTATTTGAATATATTGCAGATTTGAGGATCAAAGGTTGCCAATGATTTATGGATCTCTAAGCAGCAGAGGATTTGTTGTAATTTTTTCCATTAGTCATTGTTTTATTCAAGTATTTGTTGATTTATTAAGCCAAGAGGATCTTTGTTTAGTGAACATTATATCTTATGTTTTCCTTCTTCATTCTTCCATCTATCAACATATAATCTTGTTTTATGTTGACCAACTTTAGTGTCTTCGATGAGTAGAATGTTTATGACTCAATTTCCCATTGGTGTAGCCTATTGATCTGCAGTTTGTTGCCCTCTCCCTTTCTTTCTCCATATTTTTGATCCACCTATTCAAACCAAAACTTATCGTTCACCTATTTGATGGGTACTGGTCTTATCCTCTAACAGTCTAAGGGTGATTCTCAGTGATAACATTCTTGGCGTCGTTGCCAGGGACGAAGTTGAATATCTTCCCTGGGTTGTATGACAAAGATTACAACCAGGTCTTGATGGTGAACAAGGATTGGAGACATAAAAGACTGCATCTTTCACTTGGAGATTCCACTCCATGAAGTACCAAGATGTCAAAGGCTATGGAGGCTATCTTGGCAAGGATATTTGCTCCTCTAAACTTTTCAGCCATCTCTGGTTTTCCAAATCTAGTGCCTCATCTATCAGAATAGGGAGATTTACTGCCTATATTCAGAGAAGAAAAGGATGATGATTATGTTCAACATCTAATTGATTTTCATCAATGCATCGAGCAGTTGAACTTGCATAAGCAGGATGTCTTAATGAAAATGTTTATGTTCTCCCTGAAGGATGATGCCAGACACTGGTACTTTTCTCTCCCTGTTGCAAGCATATCCACCTTGAGAGAATTCCATGCTGCTTTCAATTTGCATTGTAAAAGGTATTACTCCTTTGAGTTTATTTTGCATGATTGTTGTGAGGAATATGATAAAAGTGTTCAAGTTGCATTAAGTTGCTCTCCTGATTGTGAAGTTGAAGAAGATAACCTAGTCAAGGAAATCAGTGAAGGATCAACGCTTTCTTCTTCTTGTTCCTCTATACTAGATGCATATTTAAATGATAGTTCTAAACATAAAAATACAGTAGACATTTCTCCTCAATATGAAGCTGAGATAAATGATAAGTTAGTTAAAAAGACTAGGGAAGTTTCCTCTTTGTTTTTTCCTAGCTTTTCAGAATTGAAGGCAGAATTTGTTTGCTACTCTTATGAAGAAAATGCATAGGATATTTTTGTTCTTGAAACATATGTCTTTAGAAGCCCTACTTATGATGAAGAAGTTGTTTCAAATACTGACCAAGAACAACCTATTTTTGATGAATATACCAATGATGGTGATGAACATAATTTTTCTATGTTTTCTTTGGAACCTCTTAGCACAATTCATGTATATGATGATTATGAGTCTGATCCTTGGGAATGCTATGGAGGTGTTGAAGGGGAATTACATATGCAGCTGATCTCTTATCCATCGCCAACAAATGAGAAACCATGTTTTGATAAAAACCATGTGTATCGTTCTTACAACACATGCATAAATGATTAACAATCAACCCATAGGTGGTTCTAAAGATGAGGAGCAACCATTCAACCAACAAATGATTTCATCGGTTCTTTATCCACCTGTACATGTTGAGAACATCAAACAACATGTGATAAATGATGAAATAAAGGAGGTAACTTTTTACTAGTTTAGTATGCCTTGCCAACAGTTTCATGACCTTGTCAATGAATACATGGAGTTACACTTTTCAAATGCTTTGGAGCTTGCAAATTTTATCATTTTGTTAGCATTTGGAGGTTATATTGGTGATCCTAAGATTGTATTTAGTCAGTTGTCACACTTTTATTTCTTCTTATGGATCATTTGTAGTGAAGAGAAGAATTATGTTACCAAATAGTTTGAGTGGCTATGGTGGAAGTTTGTTTTCACCTAAGCAAGTTGTAAAAGTCAGTTAGAGTAGGGTCATGCATATAAATAAGCTCGTGTTCAAGAATTTTAGTTTTCAGTTTGCTTTAGGTATTTTAATAATACTTCACCAACCTAATGGATAAAGTACTGGAACTGCATGATTCTTGGAGCCTCACAGGGAGGTCTCCATCCCCTGTGGAGCCACATGTTAACACATAAGATTGATCATGTAATGGAGGATTTATGGTTTTCAAAGCCTACATTTAACCATATCTCCAGGTATTATGTCATACCATCAACTAACAGCCTCATTGGAGTGTGCAAGCTATATTTGAGTTGGCGTTGTGAACTAGTTAAGGAAGAGGGTTGGAGGTTAGAAAGATTGCATGCATCTGAGTGCAAATATGAAATTACCAGCATCAACCTCATATCCATCATGTACTCCATTAGATTTTTTGTCTTGTTTGGAGGCTAGGAAGGGTTTGGCTACTTGATTTTCCTTTGGCGCTGCGAACTGGCTCAAGCGTTGTGAATTGAGACAGGCGCTACAAAATGTGCTACAAAATTTCCTGTAGCAGTTTCTTTTATAGATTTGATCATAAATCCAAAACAGTGATGTGGGTTTCTCTGAAATATTTTGTCGAGGAAGATGATATCCTTGTTGACTTGCTGACCAAATTTCATCCTGACCCAATTTGGCATTTGAGAGAAACAATTAAAACACTAGTGCACTACAAAAAGTGCTGGAAATTCTGTGTTTTGCATAGTTGTTGGATATTCACCTTGTTGGGAGGTTGCCACCTGTCAAGGAGGGTTTGAATGAATTATCATGGATTAGTTAGATGTCAATGGACTCCCGCACCTAAGTTTTAGCTCGATTAAAGACCTCATGTAGTGAGTTGGAAACAATTTATTAATGACTTCCAACGATTTCCTGAAAATTAGCAGTTTGTTGGATTTTTGTCTCTTTGACTATTGCTACCTAGCTCCAAGGCCTAGAATCCAATGAAAGAGATGGGATTCGACCTTCTAAGAATATTTTGATGTTATTTTCTATTTAAGAGAGGAGGGAGCTCTTGGAGAGGGGTTGGATTCACGAACCAAGAGAGGCTAGAGAGAGTAGGAGCATGTAGTTTTCCTGTGTGTGTTCATTTGTAAGCCCGAGAACATTTTATGATTGTAATCATTACTACTATTGAAGACTCATGAGAGTTGTGATTTTCATATTGTAATTCTTGTGTTTTATATATCTTATTATTTGAGTATATTGCAGATTTGAGGAACAAAGGCTGCCAATGATTTGTGGATCCTTAAGCAACAAAGTATCTGTTGTAATTTTACCCATCAATCATTGTTTTATTCAAGTATTTTTTGATTTATTAAACTGAGACAATCTCTGTTTATTGAGCATTCTATCTTATGTTTGCCTTCTTCATTCTTCCATCTATCAGCATATAATCTTGTTTTCTATTGAGCAACTTTAGTGCCTTCGATGAGTAGGATGCTTATGACTCCATTGCCCATTGGTGTAGCCTATTGATCTGCAGTTTGTTGCCCTCTCCCTTTCTTTATCCATCTTGTTGATCCACCTATTCAAACCAAAACTTGTCTTTTACCTATTTGATGGGTAATGGGCTTATCCTCTAATAGACTGAGGGTGACTCTCAGTGCTAACAAGAGGAACAAAGGATAAATTAGGTGATGAAATTTCAGTTTTTAATTTTTTGTGTAGGGTGAAAGAAGAAAAGGCACATATAACAGAATCAGAGCACCATAAAAGATGAATTTTGAACTAGTTAAGAAGAGAAACATAGTTTACATCACTTGAGTCTAAAGCACCATTAGATGAATTCTAGACCCTTTAATTATTGAATTTAAACAGAAGAAAATAAAGTCGAAAGTAAGGACACAAGAAGTGCATACAAAGATAAGAATAAAGACTTCAGACCACCACCATTAGAATTTTTTTCATAAAAAGTTCTGGACTTCTGCATTTTTATTTCTTTCATATTTAGAGAATATTACAATAAGTATCAAAATATCTATACTTCTACCAACTTCTCCCTCCCCTCTTTTGCACCTTCAAAGTGATCACATATATATATATATTTATATATATCATATTCTAGCATAAGGAGGTCGAAATCCATCTTTGCCAAAAATAGAGAGTTGTTACAATAGCTTAGGAAAGAATATTTGCCAAAATCTACTCATATTCTACTATCTAGTGTTTGATTTTTGACCAACTAAAAATGTGCCAACTAAAGAGAAAATCATGGGATCTGATAGGAGAGTATCCAAGATTCAATATCCATATCAATTTTGGATCCACCTTGTTGAGTTGGAGGACTATCAAGTCGAATTTCAAAGATTCTATAACTCTGTCAGCAAACTTGGCTTGGCGAAATTATGGAAAATAGGCCTCAAAGATAATTTCATATATTCCAAATAATAACACCTGTGTAAACATTAAAAGAGGTTTTTGTTATTGGGTCCGTTATTGAAAAAAAACCTCTTTTGTTTTTCAAAAATTCATTTCTAGCGCCTCAGAATATGTGCCCAAAGATGATGACTAAAACAGGAAAACATTAAATGCTAAAATCATAAAGATTCATTTGAATCTTTCAAACTCTGGCACCTGTGTAAAAAGTGAGATAGTTTTTTGTTATTGAGCTCATGCGTGAAAAAAAACTCTCTGGTTTTTTCCAAACTCTTCTCTGGTTTCTCAGGAAATGATCTTGAAGTTAACTGCAAAAATGTCATTTGCGTAGCATGCATGCTGTGTAACTGCAACCTACAACAACTTTGTAGTGTATGGATTTTCTTGAAACCTATGCATTTGTAGATAGTAGCCACTTGCTGGAGACATATATTTATTACATACCAATCATCTTRTTATGTYCTTTCAATCCATGTWTACTTATAGTACTTGYGTAGAAAACTTGCTAYGCAAGTGTTGTACATGATCATTTTCTCAGAAARTGTGCAAATATAATGGAAATGATTTTTTCATCTAGTCAACTTTCTCTGAGTAAAAAACACACAGAGTGTAAGAAACATTTCACACCAGACCTTGAACTTGACAACATMMTTGCCCCTTGTTCTTCATTTAACTTGCRTTTTTGCAYAGAGAGCACAATTTTAGCAAAATACCAAAAATCCCGTAGTGACTCTTTTCTTTCATGATGTGTAATGATGTGTCATGAAATCCATAAAAACCATTAGACTTAGAATTCTAACTTGACTCTTTTTGACATGCCTCTTACATTTTATTTGATCAATGATCCAAGGACCTTGAATCATCTCATGAGACAAAAACACACACACATATACTCAATGACTCAATTAGGARTGCATTGGTCTTCCCAAGACCAAGGCATGACTTTGCAGACTCTARACAAACCTCTAACTCTACCCTAAAAATAATGATGCTAACATTTGGATCCAATGGGGATGCTATCCTCCCYGTGAGGTAGMAAAGAACAACAWACCATGTAACTTATCCATTGTGKTGATCCAAAACCCTGTCTRCAACCTATTTCAATCCTCAACCAAGCAAATTGCAAAGTGTACTGTAAACTCACTGCCGAAAAGAAATTTCTGAACACTAAAAACTGATAACTACTGAAAACCACACTAAGAACCTCATGTTAAAAACCAATTGTCAAGGATGATTGATCTTTAAGCTTATTGTACACAATTCTATTCTAATATACCGAAGACAACTGCTGAATCAAGTAATGCAAAAGTGCCAATACAACTAGGCAAGAAGTTGATCTAGTAATAACACTTCCTAATCATGCTTGATCAAAGTAAAAAATGAAAATTGTAATGGAAATAACCACTGATAACAGATTTGATCTTTATGATGAAAACATGGCCAATTATTCAAATTGAAAAATCCCCCCATACACTTAGCTACGGGATCATAGAAAACATGATAACCCTCAAGATATTCTGCTATTTGATAGCCATGATGAGACTGCTCATGTGTACTTTTTATGTCAAACTGTGAATTCACTTGTAAACTGTCAAACTCATCTTCAGTGGAACTGTGAACAATATGCTCATATTTCCTGTCATCCATGTTAAGTATAGGGATCAGGTGTTCATAACAACTTTCAAATGGAACATCAACATCATGTAGGTTTGATCCTTCATGCAACCCAATAGGACTAAGACAATAAGCTTCATGCACATCATTTTTTTGTAATTGTGACTCTGTAATATGACAGGTTGATTCAACAAATAAACCATCAACAACATCATTCTCTTTGTTCTTTAGAATTTCTGAATTTAAAACCCGATTCCCTTCACGTGCTTCAAAAGAAATACCATTTTGATTCTCAAAAGAATAAGGGGAAACCAATCCTTCTTGACACAAAGATTATGAGATAAAATGACGAGGAAAAACTTAATTGACAATTATGATCTTCTTCTTAGTTACATGACATTTGACAAGGCTGTTGAATATGTTCATCAAACTCAGGAAAAAAGACATGAAACTCAACATCATGATTACTACTTTCTTCATTTTCAGTTGAAGGGAAAACCTTTGTTTGTTGGAAATTTTCCTGAATATCTTTATGATGAAAAGGATTTTCCTGCAAAGCTTCTATGATCTCATGATCCATGAATACATCATCATCATAAACATCTTCTAGGTACTAAATAAAACTCTCAAAATGTTCACAATGGTTTTCCACTAGCAACAATAATGGACAAAATTCCTTAAAATTCTCAAAAAACACTGTGTGAAAATCCTTTAAGGAACATATGCTAGCAGCTGGTAAATTTTCATACCATGACCTTGTTTTGCCCTCCAGAGAAGCCATGGACATATTCATAAGACAATATTCATTAAATTTAACCTTTAGCTTGTGTACATGCATATGAAACTTGATTAAATGCAAAGAAACATTATCACCTTCTTCATCTTTTAATTTTGGCAAATAGGTTTGCCAATCTACACAAGGCATGCGATTTGGAAAACTGGGAATGTGAGAGCAATTCATGGGAGAATACCTTGCAAATATTGAACCCATATTTGAACAATGGAGTCGTCAATGATGCTTTGAAATCTGGATTCTGCATTGAGAGTGGAGTTGCTAGTGAAACTTTAATTTTTTGGATTCTTCAAGGTTGGAGTCACCATGTGAATGATGTACAACCTTTCAGTGTCTGAGTATTGTTCACCATCAATACTCAGATATGAACTTTGTCATTTATCCTAGGGAATATTTCACCTTCGTTCCCTGACAATGACACCAAAATGTTATCAGTCCGTAAATTTCCCTAGCTGTGGAGGCAAGTCACAGAGGTAATCACAAACCAACTTACAGGCTAGAAGCTATCCCTTCCAACCCAAAGAGGGCTCTCTCTTTATAGCTCAGTCAAGAATGATATGCTATCTAATCAGTACAATGGCTAGATCATTGATGAGGATAGGGTCGAAAATGGGGTTTGGTTAAGCAAGGAGGTGAGGAATATTTTTAGCTATGGAGTCAACCCCTAAAAACGAATGAAAACAATGACTGGTAGGTAGAACTCTTCAGAGGAACAAAGGCTAAATTAGGTGATGAAATTTCATTTTTTAGTTTGTCGTGTAGGGTGAAAGAAGAAAAGAAACATATAACAAAATCATAGCACCGTGAAAGATGAATTCTGACCTAGTTAAGAAGAGAAGCAAAGTTTAAATCACTTGAGTCTAAAGCACCATTAGATGAATTCTAGACCTTTTAATTATCCAATTTAAACAGTGTAGATTTTAACCTTGTACAATATTTACTGCAAACACCTTTTCAGTAAAAGAACATAAAAGATACAATGGCAAATGCAAACATTACACAGAGATTTTTCCCCTGGAAACCCAAACCGAGAAAACCAACATATTCTACATTCATTCATAGTGATACATTGTTTACAATACAATATACATATAGGAGCCAACGACATCCAAAACCCTAACCCAATGACTTGGATTAGTCAACAACCCTAATTTTTTAAACGAAAATAGAAAACCATTGGCAAAAAACCATGCACTGAAAAACTGCCCCAAAATGTGACACATTTCCCAAGGCAAACAAAATTTCTCAGGGGCACTGCCCCCAAACCCCTACACAGAGGGATTTCGCCCCCGTGCACTCTCGAAGGGGGGCCCTAGCGGTCCGCCCTTAAACCCCCCATGCATGCACGACGCAACGCAAACACTACTACTTGTGCAAAGAATATAACACATACCCAACATTCTCCCACTTGTTGTTTTCTTTGCATATAGGGGCTTACAGGGTTACATAGTCAACAATCCAGGGAAAAAATGGCCATGGATCCTCTACACCAAGAGAAATTCTCAGTGCTCATAATTTTTTTTAATGAATCTGCAACATTCTTCAAAGTGTCCACCTTCATCAACAACACTTTCTTTTCTTTAACCATGTCTCTCACAAAGTGATATTGAATATCAATATGCTTTGTCTTTGAATGATAAGCCAGGTTCTTCACCAAAAAAATTGCACTCTGACTATTAAAATCTATCCTTACAGCTTGTTGTACCAACCCAACACCTGAACACAATCTTTGTAAACTTACTGCTTCCTTACTTGCATGAGTGGCTTCCATGTATCCAACTTATGTAGTTGAAAGTGCACTACAACCTGTCTTTTGCTCATCCAACTTATTGCTCCTCCAAACAGGTTAAACACATACCCACTTGTAGATCTCATACAATCCAGATCTCCAACCCAGTCTGCATCCACAAAGCCATGTATATCCACCACTCTGTCCAATCTCGGTCTTGGTAGCACAATCCATAGCTAGCAGTGCCACACAAATACCTAAAAACCCTTTTTACTGTTGTCCAATGCTCCTTCCCTAGTTTTGACATATACTTGCTCAAAACTCCCACTACATGTGTAATGTTCGGTCTAGTACAGACCATTTCATACATCAAACTGCCAACTGCACTTGCATACGGAACACGAGACATGTCCTCCTCCTCTTCCTGTGTCTTGGGAAACTGATTCGCAGATAACTTTACACCAACATGAATAAGAACCTTGATTGGTTTACATTCATGCATATTAAACCTCTGCAATATTGTCTCGACATATTTTATCTGATTTAACCATAGTTTCCTCTTTTTCCGATCTCTTTTAATTTCCATGCCCAAAATGAAATTTGAAGCATCGAGATCCTTCTTGTCAAATTTAGAGGACAACTGAGTTTTCACATCCTGGATAATCTCCTTGTTGTTTCCTATCAACAACATGTCATCCACATACAAGATCAAATAAATCAAATGATCACCAATTAATTTAAAATACACACAATGATCCTCTTTGCTTCTTGTGAAGTCAAGTCCCAGCATATAAGTATCAAATTTTTGATACCACATCCTTGGTGATTGTTTTAAACCATATAGGGACCTTTTCAGCTTGCATACCAGCTCCTTCTTTCCCTTCACAACAAAACCTTTTGGTTGCTTCATATAGATTTATTCTTCCATATCCCCATGTAGGAATGTTTCTTCACATCCATCTATTCTACCTCAAAATCAAATGCAACAACAACAGATAACATAAATCTTATAGAGGTTAACTTGGCAACATGAGAAAAATTCTCACCAAAATAAATTCTCTCAACCTAGGAATAACCCTTTGCTACTAACCGAGCTTTGTATTTCTCCACTTTTCCTTCTCCATTCAACTTCTTTTTAAATACCCATTTGCTGCAAATGGGATTTCTTCCAGTCGACAACTCCACTAGATCCCAAGACTCATTTTTATCTAAGGCTACCATTTCTTCGTCCATTGCCTTTTTCTGGAGATTTCCATCCTTTGAATCCATTGCCTCTCTAACAGTTCTAGGATCATCATCAGTAATAGACAAAGAAAGATTTGAATGGAAATTAGATGGAGTATACCTTTTCGATAGCCTTCTTTATCGATCTGATCTCCTCAATACTGGAGTATGAGGATATTCTTCTTCTGATTCCTGTTCTTCTGTAGAGTCTGATTCATCATCCTTTAAATCAGACTCTATTTTCTTTGGTTCTTCCTTACTTGGTAGGACTTCCTGTTTAACAACATCCTTCATTTCTATAAATACCACATCTCGGCTATACACTACCTTCTTAGTTTCTGGGTTCCAAAGATTATAACCCTTGAGACTATCTTTATATCCAATAAATATACACTTTTCATCCTTCTTATCTATCATACTCATGTTTTCTTTTGGAACATGAACATATACCTTGGGATGTGTGAGAGAAGGTTTCTTACCAGTCCATACCTCTTGTGGAGTCTTTTCATCTAGCATTGATGAGGGTGATATGTTGACCATGTAACATGCAATACCCACTTCCTCTACCCAAAATTCTTTCCCTAACCCAACACCATTGAGCATGCACCTTTATTTTTCCATCAACATCCTGTTCATCCTTTCTACAACTCCATTCTGTTGAGGTGTATAAACACGCAGGTTGATAACGGAGTTCGACACAACTTTTGCCTACGTCTCCGGGCCTTTTCTCTGTGGGGGAGGCTTCTTTATTTCTGTTCAAGTGTTCAAAGTTACATTGCTGCAATGCCAAATGGCTACAAGCCTGATATGGTCTTGTTATCTCAGATCTCTAGAACCCTGCAAAGAAAATGACACGCAAAATGGATGTTCCAAGCTCCCAGAAACGATCCGACAGCGTCTCCACCTCAAAGGCTTCCCTGCATCAAACTGACTTTGGCTTGGCTTTTCTTCAGCATAACTCTGCTCTGAATGACTGTCCATGGCCTCAAACAGGCCTGGTTTATATAGCCTTGGAGTTGGTTGCTTAGATCCAACTTCCTCCAAGAATTTGGCCTCCAAAAATGCCCAATATCCCCCAAAAATGGAAGAATCTGCTAACAATAGGCTGAATTAATTATAAAAAAAAACAATTTTTATAACCAAAACCCACTTTATAAAGTTATTGGGCCTTAATCTCCCTCCATCGCGCGCGCGCCCCCAAAACTCGGTCATATGAGGTTATTTTGGGCCAAACGCTAGCTCGTGGGCTACGCGCTAGCTCCTTATCTCTCGCTAGCACCCGGTTCTGTTGGCGCCCGCATGGAATCTCGGGCTTAAAGTTGTAACCCCCCTGCGCAATGGTTGGTTCAGCTCCGGGTCCCGTGGCATATACATAGGACATGTGGGCTATATTTATAACCGCCCGAGCCATCGCATATGGGGTATGGTCCCGTTGTGTGGTCGTTTGATCATTGCGCCGAGGGCTGGGGCTAAGCCCCGACCCTTTTTTCCGCCCGTTTAAACTTTAATCAAATTTAAAATTAAAATGTGCCATTATGTTAACAAGAAACACCGGCTGGGCGGGTGGCTAGCCCAGCCCTGCCAGTCCTTACGCCCAATGGGAGGTCGAGTGTTCGATTCCCGGTGACATAACCATATTTTGAACAATACCATAAACCAATGACGGGGTGCCACGTGGCAGCCCTTGACTGGGCCACGTGGCACCTTTCCAACCAACCGGTGAATGCCACGTGTCAGCATTGGATTGGCCCACGGCGTCTATCGTACGGCAACGCGTCACTGCTCTGTCACCTGCCATCTCAGCCGCCGTACTGCCCAGTCACCTGCTGCATTAGTCTGCCACGTCACTGGATGACATCATCCGTGCCACGTGTCACCCATTCAATGGTGACACGTGTCACCTTAGTACTGGTCCAACTGTACGCCAAATCAGCCAAATCCGCCTGCCACATGTCGCCTCCTGGTGCTGCCACATGTCATCATCTGATGCTGCCATGTGTCGCATTCTAGAACCACCACATCAGCTATACGGACATGCCACGCCAGCTTTACGAACATGCCATGTGGACTGTACGGACTGTACAATCATCCCCTCTTTTTGCCTGTTTGACTTTTCAGACAGAACGTGATATCTTCTCCATACAGACTCTGTTTGACAAAGTAAATATACCACCGGAATCAGGAAGACGAGACAGACGCAATGGCACAGGTTTCGTCGCATTATGAGCACTTTCATTTTT
>JZKD02S1011167.1:133150-147320 GCA_000966675.3 Picea glauca
GTTTTATTGTATGATTCCTTGATCACATACATAGGTTTATATTGAGTTTATACTATTGCTATCACTTTGGTTGGTTGCGTTCTTTTGCAGGATCATCATTGTATGAGCGTTGGAATGGAGCTAGGATGGCGATGGCAAGAGGAACCGACATTTAAACGGTATGTCACTCATCCCTTTTTAGTTAGTAAATTCAATATCTAAAACTTAAGAAAAGCGTCATGTTTTGGTGTGTTTTGTTCTAGATCTAGGTGGATCTAGGGAGATCAGTTAGTGTCCGCACCTACTGATTTGTCCAATAACACGTGGTTTTCTCTCGACTTGGGTTTCCATGTAAAACATTGGCGTACTGTGTATGTGTATGTTTGTTCATTTGTTCATTTCTTATATACTCTACAATTATTGGATGATAATGCTTCATTGATATAACACTTGGATTATATGGTTAAAAATGATTAAATTGCTCTATTACTGATTCACCCCCCCCTCTTAGTAATCCAACATACTTCGACGGATGACCTACATGAGGAAATTCAAGAACTGCTTGAGAATTTCACTGATATAGTAGTGGACGAATTACCTTGTTCGTTGCCGCCCATCAGGAGCATAAGTCATCATATTGACCTTATACCGGGAGTGAGTTTACCAAATAAAGCAGCATACAGATTGACGCCACAGGAGAATGAAGAGGTCAAGAAGCAAGTTCAAGATTTGATGGATAAAGGGTTGATTAGAGAAAGCTTGAGTCCATGCGCTGTACCTACAGTGTTAAGTCCGAAGAAAGATGGTGGCTGGAGAATGTGTACAGACTCAAGAGCTATAAATAAGATTACCACGAGGTATAGATTTCCTTTACCTAGGATGGATGACTTAATGGATTGCTTGAGTGGAGCAAATTTTTTTTCAAAAATTGATTTGAAAAGCGGATATCAACAGATTAGAATGAGGGAAGGTGATGAATGGAAGAAAGAATTTAAAACAAATGAGGGACTATATGAATGGCTTGTCATGCCGTTTGGTTTGACGAATGTGCCTAATACTTTTATGAGATTGATGAATGAAGTCTTGAAAGATTTTATTGGGAAGTTTGTAATCATGTGTCTTGATGATATACTGATCTTTAGTAAGACTGAAGGAGAACATCTGAAGCATTTATTCGCAGTAATGAAGAGGTTACAACAAGATAAATTGTTGATAGATCTGAGAAATTCATCTTTCATGAAGAAAAAAACTCATTTACTTAGGTTTCGTGATCTCTGCAAATGAGTTAAAGATGGATCTGGAAAAGATAAGAGCAATCAAAGATCGACCATCGCCAAGGAGTATCTTTGAAGTCAGAAGCTTCCATGGATTGGCTAGTTTTTACAGGAAGTTCATCAGGAATGTCAGTGGGATATGTGAACCAATGATGGACACAGTCAAGAAAATACACAAATATTTTCATTGGACAAAATAAGTGGAGAAAAGTTTTAAGTTGCTGAAGGGTAAGATAACTGAACAACCAGTTCTGGTTCTGCCATATTTCAGCAAAACGCTTAAGGTAAGATGCGACGCAAGTGGATTTGTGATTGGAGCGGTCTTAAGTCAAGACAACAAGCCGATTGCATACTTCAGTGAGAAGCTGAACGAGATCAAGATGAAATATTCCACGTATGATAAAGAGTTCTATGCAGTCATACAGGCGCTGGAGAAGTGGAGGCATTACTTAGTTCCAAAGGAGTTTGTCTTGTATAGCGATAACCATGCTTTACAATTTGTAACTCGACAAGAGAAATTGAACTAGAAGCATGCAAAATGGGTTGAATATATGCAGAATTTTACTTTTGTTATAAAGCATATTTATGGAACTGCTAACAAGGTTGCTGATGCATTGAGCAGGAAATGTTTGATTCTGTAGAAGTTTAGAGTGAAAACTTTGGGTTTTGACAATCTCAAGGAGATGTACAGAGATGATGCAGATTTTAAAGAAGCCTATGAAGCATGTGAGAATCCAGTTCTTAGAGACAGAAGACAATGGACTGAATACTTGATTCAGGATGGACTATTTTTTAGTGGAACCCAGTTGTGTATACCGAAATTCTCTATGAGAGAGAACCTCTTGAAGGAAAAACATAGTGGGGGATTGGCTGGACATTTCGGCCATGATAAGACTTTTGCACAACTGAATGGCTCATATTATTAGCCAGGGATGAGGATGGAGGTCAAGAAATTCATGAATAGATGTAGAATTTGTCAGCATGCAAAGGGGAAAAGACAAAATACAAGGTTGTATCAACCGTTTCCAGTACCAGAGAGGCCGAAGGATGCGGTAAGCATGGATTTCATGTTGGGACTGCCGAGGACATAGAGGGGTTGTGACTCCATATTTGTGGTAGTCGATAGATTTTAAAAAATGGCACATTTCATACCATGTCAGAAAACCAGTGATGCAACTCACATTGCAAATCTGTTTTTCAAAGAAGTTGTTAGACTTCACGACTTACCCAAGAGTATCATTTCAGATCGAGATACCAAATTTTTTGGTCACTTTTGGAGGACCCTATGGAAGAAATTGGGGACGGATTTATCTTTTAGCTCAACATATCATCCTTAGACGGATGGACAGATGGTGTAGGAGATCATGAACAAGGGTTCATGAATTTTTCATCCAGGGGAGTATGATGCAAGAGCATCATAAGAGAGCCAGCAAGGCAAGCACAAGGGTGAGAACAACTGGAAATGCACCAACACACATTTTGAAGACGTTTCAAATTTGAAAGAGAAAGCATTAATGAAAAAAAATCTAGAAGGATGTATTTGCATTTATGTTTTGGGGGATTGTAATACATATTTTGAGCATTGCTCTCATCTGTCAGATAAGGAGGCATTTATTGTAATTTATGTTTAGTAGGTGGCTTTTAATTCTGATAAAATAGCTTAGAGAAGAGAGAGGGAAAAACTCCAGAAGACTCTCTCGTTTGTAATCCTTAGATAGTATTGTAATTTGATGTAGAAGATTAGGAGAGCAGAGAGGAATAGAAGATTAGAGATTGCATGAAGAATAGTTGTTTCTATTGAACCATGTACATAAGCACTGGATTAATATAAGAATGATTTGATCCAATTTTCATGGCGTGTAATGAATACTGTTTGTATCTTTTGAATGGTATGTTACAGTTTGCTTATATTTCTCTGTCATGCATTTGTTTCAATGCTATGTGTATGCTTGTGATTTCATGGTGAATATATGAAGTTTGTGAGAGTAGAAGTATAAGTTTCAATTGTTTCCTTCCCTGAGAATTTCTGCAAGGAGTGCAGTGAAAGGTCTGCATAGAGTGCATGACAAAGTTCTGATTTTTATTTCAGAAAGCTCAGGAGGGGTAACATTGAATTATATCAGCAGAGGTGTGGCTGAGGTAGAGAGCCGTGCAAGGAGTGCGTAGGCTGAGGGAGGAATTGAAATTCTTCAATCCCACAGAGTGGTTGGAGAATCTCTATTGCGAGGAGCACATAGAGTTAACATCATGGATAACTGGAGGTTATCATAGAGCCGTGCTAAGTGTGCGCGCAAGGATTTTTTGAATCCGAAAGCCAGCAAAGAAACCTAAGCTCAGGGGGTTTAGAACCTTCAAATAGCTCGAAGGGAGGTGGAGATTAGAGTCGTGTGAAACTCTAAGTTCAGACGGGTTGACGTCTGGAAGAATTACCAAAGGTTCATCGAAGCTTGAGTGAACGGTGGAGCACTTCCAAGGGAGAGTTCTGAAAACACGAAAGTCATCCGATAAGCCATGAGGAGGTTAGACGGAGGTTCATGTAGCGTGTAATACTTGCAGGAGATCAGAGCCATTGATCTAGTGGGATAAAGGCTGTCCGTTGAGTTCAGGAGTTCAAGATTCGTTGTATTGAGGAGCAAGGTCGAGCCTTGTCCTTCAAAACCCCGATACGTGAAATCAAGGTTAGATCTGAGCCGTTGATTAACATGCTCTGTGAACCATTGATCAGGGCACGTACGGTTCCAGAAATTTGGCATCAGAGGAAAGGTGCACACATCGTTTTTGAATCCTCGAAAAGGAGAACACCGAAAAGAAGTCAGGGTTGTCGGTTTGTGGCAGATCTGGACCATTGGATTTGGGTCATCGACTTTCAAGAGTCAGGGATTTGAAAGGAAAGGGGAAACACTATTCACAGATTTCCCGAATTGCGAAGTCCTAAGAGAAATTTAAAGGTTTGGACCCAGTCCTCAGCGGAGGGTCATGTCAGTTGCGTTGAAGGGGGGGCCTAGCCTTTGCTAGGCTCTAATTGGGTTTCAAGGTTTCAAAGGTGGAGGTGTTGAGTTGCTTCACCTCAACATCCCCAAAACTGCAAAGTGCGAAGTGCCGATAGAGTTGGGACCGCAGTCATATCGTGTGTTTGTATTGGGAGAGGACATGTGCCTAGCACCTCTTCATGCAGGCGAGGTTCTGTTGAAGGCCCGTGGGTTATTTGTTGCAAGGGTTCCAGCAGGGACCCAAGGGCCTCTTCGGCTCAAGGAGAACATGAGATTTATGATAGGGAGGTCAGACAGACCCCTTGGGGTAGGGGGTCTGCGTCAGCTAAGAGGGAGTGTTGATGTTTTGGTAGCTGCGAGAGGATATTTCCCTCCTAGATGACCTTTCTTAGATGTAGAGACGATTCTGGAAGCAAGATATCCATCGAACCAATATTGAAATACCCTAGAAGAGAAGTCGGCCTAGAAGAATAAAGTAATAATGAAAATACACTTATCTAGAGAAGAAGTTGGCCCAGTCTAGTGGCTAGGAAAACTATAAATAGAGGATGTCTTGGTTCATTTATTTACTCACTCACACTCTCCCAACTACACAGAATCAAGGTGCAATTTTGGAGGAGGTGACGCAGTAGCTGTAGCTGCACAATTTATTATGGTTCAGTCTTTTGGTATCTCTCTCTTGTCCGCTACTCCTTGAGGAGGTGTGCTAGCTTTGTATGGTTTCACTACTGCAGCTGGGTTGGTATTTTTGGTTAATCTAGCACTTGTTCCAGGGTTTATTTGATTGGAATTTCTTTGTGAAACAAAATCTATCTAAGAAAGGTTGTTGGGTTTTTCTCCCATTTGGGGTTTTCCCAGGATACATCTCTTTTGTTCTTTTCTGTCTCTTGTTTATGTTTCTACTGCTCAGTACATGATATATATATGTTAATGGTAACAAAGTAAATGAACACTAGTAACACTAATGCTATGTAAATAAGGAAAATCCAACATGGAAACCATTTTATGAGGAGAGAGGAGTGTGAGGAAACCTCTCTGATTGTTAGAAAACAAAGAGAAGAGAGAATGAACACAAACAAGTCTAGTGACCATTTATGAATAGGAAAAGCATGTGAGGCTCTCTGATTCTAGGGAAACTGAGAAAACAAATTACTCTTGGTGCATGAACGGTTGGGCAATGTTTTCTAATCAAGTAGACAAACAAAGGTGCAGAGAGTTTTAGTGATTGAGAGAGAAATCATAGTAGGATCTCTTGCTTGGTGTATAGAAAATTTTGCTTCTAGGTTCCCGTGGGAGGATAGTAACCTTTGTCCCTTTTTGTTGCTGAGTAGAAGAAGAACCTCTCTGATCTCATGGCATGATGATCTAGCAAGGGGGTGGCCAGTTGGGGAATAATCCAAGAGAAATTGTGCCTGTGGTTGGGTGGAAAAGGGAACACCCTTCAACAGATGCCAACTAATTCCAAGCTTCATATAAGTGTCTTTCTAAGTTTTGTATTGTCTTGATTGGTTTATTCTATAATATGGATTTCAAGTGCTAGATGAATAACTCCCCCTATGGGCATGTCTCCCCCTATCTTCTCTACAAGATGAAAAATATGTTGCTACTGCAATCTTCTTTTATTGCAAATTCTATTTCTCAACTGCTCAAGAATGATATGCTCTTCCTTGATGGTCCTTGGACATGTCCATGCATCAAACTTGTGCCAAACCATACTTCATGAAGCAAAAGATATGTCAACAGTGAAGAGAGAAGCATGAACAAAACATCAACTATGTACATCTTGTGCCATACCATGTGCCAACCATTCACATCAACACCATACAATAAGATCTCATCACTGAAGTATATATGCCAAAAATGTGCCAAAAAGTGTACCAAGAATATATCAGGATCATCAATAAGTGTCTCTATCAATGTACCAATAACATCGTCAACATGCCAACCATGTGCCTCAAACAAGTGTCATATCACATATGATATGCCTCTATCATAAACCAAGTCCCACAAACCATGTGGCAAGATATGTATCTCAAACATCAAGCATCAAATAATGTACCAAGTATGTACCAATCATGCATCAACTATAGATCAAGATATGACTCATCAATGATGTACAACATAATCACCTCATCAACTCATCAACTACATGTCCCAATATGTAGCTCAACCACATGCCAAATGCATGCACCAAAGACATCCAACAAATATGCCTCTATTAGTACATCATAAGATATATCAATGGAGCTCACATATGTATCAACCATGTACCATGACATCTCTTCCTCAAACACCATTCACTACAACAAGTACTAATCAACCAATAGTACCTCTACACATGTAGCAATAGTGTGCTTAAATGGATCAATGATATCTTTATCTAGCATCACATTAACATGATATATCTCATAGACAAGGTGCCATAAATTCATTGTCATAACCAACATTGTTCCTCACCAGAAAAGATGCCTCACTCCACATTCTAGAGTTAGTACCATTGTATCTAAGATAGGCATCAAGAATATGTATCAACACTCAACCATATGTCATCGCCATACATACATCAACCATACATGCAAGCATATAATCATGAATACTTGCAACAAATCATGTCATACCCTACAAAATAGAGTTATGCCATCAAACCATGTTGCAACTCATTTGCATAGCCTTGTTTTCCAAGGATTTTAACACAATTACGTGACCTATTACACATACATCTCTCATATGTATGTGAGCTTTATATAGGTCATCTCACATATGTATGTGATTTCTTTCACAGGAGCCTATGTATGCTTATGAAAATGTCAATCTTGAGCTTACCTAATGGATGTCTTTCTGTTCTGGTTGTTCATTCTTCTTCACCCACTTCTGAAGGTGTATCGGCTTCTCAGAACTTGAGCTCTAAGCTTCTATCTTTTCAACATCTTCTTCCTTCCTAGCTTCATGTGTTCTTCTTTTCATGCTATATGAAGCACTCTTCATGGAATGTCTTCTTGTGTTCCAACAATCCTGGGATTTCTTTCCAAACCCACTACACCTGTAGCATCTCATGGTGTGACAATGAGTAGCAATGTGCCCCACTTCATTACATCTTGAACACCTTAGGGTGTTATGAAACCTTCCATTATTTTTCTTTGCATAATTTATGGAATCCAAATCTTTGTGACCATATTCATTACATGAGAAGAAGTGACCATGAAAAACATTTTCATACCTTTGATTTTGTGTCCACCTTGAAGGTGTCTCTCTTCTAAACTAGCTTTGAGGTGTAGGACCTACTTCTTGGTGTCTTCCTTGCTCTGATCTTCTGAAAATCTTCTTGCTTTGTGTAGGTTCTTGAATTGCAGAATTGCTTCCACCTTTTGAGAATGAAGGACTTACCTCATGCTTAGAGGTGCTAGCTTCAAAGTGAGTACCTTCCTTGTTGTATCCAAGACCTGATTTATTATTTGGATATCCATGGCTATCTAGGATCTCATCCAAGATTGTTGGGTTGTTCAAGAACTTGATGTGAGTGTTTGACTTCTCTACTTGCTTTTTAAGATCAACAACTTCAGCTTCTAACTTATGGCATGAATATTCCTCTTCATTTATTTTATTCTTCAATACTTCCTCTATCCTTTTGGCTTCTTCAATTTGGGTCTTTAGACTGACATTAACTTCAAGAATTTTTTTAAGCTCATCATCTACCTTCTACTTTTCTTCTGCTTGAATAAATTTCGTTCTTTAGTCTTTTGATTTCTTCTTCTTTTTCTTCTAATTGAGTCTTTTTACTTTCTTATTTTTCTTTGAGCATTTTCTTTAGTGCCATGGTATACTTTGGGTACTTTTCTAGGGCTTCCTTAGTGTATTTTTCAAGGTACTCAAAATGAGTTAAACTATTTCCTATTTCATAGCTAACATCATCCAACTCAAACAAAATTTTATCTTTAAGCTTCAACAAATCTTCTTCTTCATCTATAAGATAGCTGAATATACACAAAACACTTCTAGATCTTCTTCTTCATTTGTAAGAGAACATTCAACTTCACTACCTAGAGTATTGTAATCATAATATTTTGGAGATTCTTTACCTTTGTTTTTCCTTGATGGAATTGTCTTCTTTATCTCGGTATACCTTCTCTAGCTTCAACCATAGATCCTTGGCGGAAGTCCATTGTCCCATGATTTCCTTGACATAACTTGAGAGTCCATTGCAAATGGTTTTGAGAGATAATGCATCATTATTCTTTTATTCCCTTTGAGCTGCAGAATTTGACTTATTATTCAAGGAAATTGATTTACCAATAGCTGCATTCCAAACACTTGCTCCTTTTTCCTTCAAATACCCTTTCATTTCTATTCTCCATGTTGAATAATCTGTCTCATGAAAGATTGTAACTTCATCATACATTTGTGTGTACATGGATCTCCTTTATGCAGGAGCATCACCATCAATGTTCAATGAGGCCAAGTGGAGGACAACTTTGCATCTGGCGCGCACATTTAAACTGTTATGGATCCCCAAGGGGAGCATGCCATTTAATGTTTTGAAAGTATTGGAATAAAAATCCCTTTAATGTTTTGAGGCTTGAGCCATTATATGAGATCACATGAGATCATAATCGCCTTAATTAGTTGTAGGATTGTACAAATATTGACCATCAACTCGTATCTAGGTTGTAATTATTCATTTATTATAATAGGATTAGTAGGAGAATGCTTTAATTAGGAAGCACTAAAGTAGCTGGTAGGAAGGCTCGAGAAGCCCCTCCATGTATAAATGTATGTAACCTATGCGCAATTGAGGTTGTTGAAATACATTTGCAATTGTTGTTGAATATTATTGAGATTGTTGTTGAAGCTTATCGTAAATTCTATAAAAGAGAGAATTTGAGAGCTGGAAGAACACTTTGTAAATGTCTTGATGAAGTAATATAATAGAAGAGGGCTGCTTTCAAACTTTCGAGTTTTCATATCTATGAATTAAGTGGGTAATTTTGTGTTGTTTTCTTTCTATGTTTTCATGCATGTATGTGCATTTTACAGTTGAATGAATGAGCCTATAATGTTATATAAGTTTCAATTGTTTCTCTTATGAGAATATAGGTGCAAGGATTGCACAGTGGCCATGCAAGGAGTGTGAAGGCATAGTCATTTTTAGACTCGATAGCTTAGGAGAGATAGAGTGAGTTGAGCCGAGTGAGTGCAAGGAGTGCACCTATACTTGTCAGAGTAAAAAATCTCAAGAAGACCCTTGCAAGGTGTGCACAGAGCCAACACTTAGTGAAGTGTTGCAAAGTTCCAAGGAGAACAAATGAAAGGAGTGTGCGATAGTTTTTTACTAAGTCTCAAGCTCATGAGAATCAATGCAAGTGTGCGCTAGTGGATAGTCCAAGTTTTGGACCAAGAAGTATTGCAGAGTGTGCGTTGGAGCCTAAGTCTCTTAAAGTCGACGAAGCTTAAAAGGAATAGAGAACATAACTCTTCGAAGGAAGAATCCTTTCATTTGGAGGACGAGTGGACGAGATCCGCTCAAGGAGGAGTCAGATCTTTCCTAGCCATCATATATGGGAAAATAACGTAGGTGTTAACCCTTGAAGTCCTTCAGAATTCATGCATTTAGAAAATTTTCATGTGTTGGACGTAAAGGAGACAAGACTCCCAAATTCCCAGAGCCCCTACTGAATCTGGGTCGTTTGAAGGAGAGGACACGTGTCCACATATATGCGGTTATCCGAAAGTCTGACTATTTAACGATTTGGAAGTGTCGAAGTAAGAGTGTGTGGAACTCCCAAAGTGGATCTTATCCATTGGTGCAAAGAGACACGTGCCAATAGATATGGTAATTCAGAGACTTGGCACTCTGAAAGAACTAGGGTGTATTTTTTTCTAGGTTGAGAACTCCAGAAGGCCCGAAGGCAAGAGCCCATCTTGAATATCCATTTGCAAGAATGCATGGACCATTGATTGTGAATCCTTCATGAGTTCACTAGTTAGACACTCCGGAGGATTTTAAGTGTTGAGTTGTGGAAAGATCTAAAGCCCGAAGCACAGAGTAAATAGGGACCGTTGATCCGAGGTGGACACCAGTTGTCTGATTCGATAGTTCAGAGTTAATCACTGAGGAAATCTTATGTATTGGAGTGGGTAAACTCCCTAAAGTCTGGAGTACCAAAGCCCCTGAGATCCGTAGATCTCATTACATAGTTTGTGCCATTGATTTCCGTTGTTGTTCGCTTGTCCGCAATTTCAACGTTCAGGAAGATAGAGGCAAATAAAAACCTCACGAACTTGAATTTGCATGCAGGGAAAGGGAAGAAGGCTTGTGGCACATATTTTTGAGGCTTCATAGGGGACCCAAGAGCTAATTCATCTCCTTACTGCGAACGATCCTTAGACCGAGAGTTCGCGTGAACCCTGGGAGTGGTAGGGGGTTTTCTTCAAGTGGTATCAGAGCATATATTTTGTCTGTAGACAACAAGCAAAGAAGGAGACTTGTTCGATATCATCAAGTGATATAAAGAGGCCGAATTAAGCTCTGGGTGAAATAAAACTTATAACCATGTCGTCAACGAGACACAAAGATAAAAAAATGGTCAACGAAGCCATGGGAGAAGAAATGAGACAACTTCATGAGAGGTTGGATTCCATGGAAACAACACAGAAAAGAGAACCTGAAGCTGGTGACGTCAACAAAGCTAAAAGTGAGAAGATATAGGTAGAAGAAGTTGTAGGAGAACAAGCAATAGAGGAGCGACCGCTGAGAGCTATTGTCAAGTTGGGAACCAGAGAAAAAATAGAAGTCCCAATGTATGAGGGTAATCTAAAATTGGAATAACTACTTGACTGGATAAGTGATTTAGACAAGTACTTTGACCATGAGGAGATTGATGATGAGAAGAAGGTGAAACATGCTATGACTTGATTAAAGGGACATGCAACATTATGGTGGGATGAGTTGCAAGCCGACGGAAGATGCAAAGGTAAGTCAAAGATTAAGAATTGGGATAGAATGGTAGCTAAGTTGAAGTCTAAGTTCATACCCAAGGATTATCAAATAAATCTGTTCATAAAGCTATAGAACCTGAGACAGAAAGGTTTTTTAGTGAAGGAGTACATCGAAGAGTCATACAAGATGAACATAAGAGCAATACAAAGGGAGAATGACGAAGAAAAAGTTTCTAGGTACATTAATGGTTTGAGATACGAAATCCAGAATAAAATTAGCATGACGACAATGATAACTATGGAAGATGCTTATCAGGTAGCCCTAAAGGAAGAGGAAAACCTGGAAAGGAAGTAGAGTCAATGAAATAGAGGAAAGAGTACTAACAAAGGAAGAGGAATTGTTAGAGAAAAATTCCAGAAGCCTAGAGCAAAAGTTGGAAAGTATTACAATCAAACAGAAAGATGAGGAATTTCTAGAGGAGGATACTATGGTGGAAGAAATTATTTTCCCAAAGGAAGAGGAAGAGGAAGAGGAAGAAGAAGAGGAGGAGAAGTGAAGTGATATGCCTGTGGAAAAACAAGGCACATGTCTTGGGATTGTCTTGAAAGGAAGAATACAGAAGGTGGAGAAGCTCACATTTCTGAATCACAAAAGAAGTGGAGGTAAAGATGAAGGCAGAAGCAACGAAATAAGGAAGATATCTCATGATGAGGAAAGTTCTCGTAAATATAGAGAAAGAGGTAAGAGAACCAATCCATAGGAACACGCTGTTTAGAACTGCTTGTAAGACTAGTGATAGGGTATGCAAGGTGATTATAGACAGTGGGATTAGTGATAATTTGGTATCCACAGAGATGGTGGAAAAGATGAAGTTGGAGAAAATTGCACATCTAAATCCGTACAAGGTGTCATGGTTGCAGAAAGGACATTAAGTCATGGTAAGTCAACAATGTAAAGTTGAGTTCAATATAGGTTGCTATAAAGATGAAGTTTTATGTGATGTCATGCCTATGAATGTTTGTCATGTTCTGTTGGGAAGACTGTGGCAATATGGTAGGAATGCCATACATGATGGGAGAAAGAACACCTATACCTTGGAGAATAATGGGTGTAAGCATATGTTGTTGACAATATAAGACAAAGGAGTCAAGGAAGAAGCTAGTCCAAGTATACTTCTCATGAGTGGGAAGGAACTCTTGAAAGAAGTCAAGAAAGAAATGCAGTTTGTTGTTGTAGGTAAGCCGAGAGTCATCCTTATGAGCACTTCTATGAATGATTTTCCTGTAGAAGTTCAGGAGTTGTTGGATGAGTTTGTTGATATTGTGGTGGATGAGTTACCTCACTCTTTACCTCCCATTAGGAATATCAATCATCATATTGACCTTATTCCAGGAGAAAGTTTTCCGAATAAAGCAACATATAGATTAACACCTCAAGAGAATGAATAAATCAATAATAAAGTCCAAGAGTTGTTGGATAAAGGTTTGATTAGGGAAAGTTTGAGCCCGTGTGTTGTATCAACTATGTTGTGTCCAAAAAAAGATGGAGTTTGGAGATTGTGCACATATTCTAGAGCCATCAACAAGATAACTATCAGGTATAGATTCCCTTTACCCATAATGGATGATTTAATGGATTGCTTGAGTGGAGCTACTTATTTATCTAAGATAGAATTGAAGAGTGGTTATCATCATATTAGAATGAGAGAGGGAGATGAATGGAAGACAACATTCAAACCAAATGAAGGATTCTATGAGTGGCGTGTTATGTCATTTGGCTTAACAAATGCCCCAAGCACGTTTATGAGGTTGATGAATGAAGTAATAAAAGATTTTATTCGTAAGTTTGTGATTGTTTATTTAGATGAAATTCTAGTTTTCATTAAGACAAAAGAGGAGCATTTTAGACACTTGAAGATGGTGTTGAGGAGATTACAACAAGATAAGTTGTTGGTAAATTTGAAGAAGCGTTCTTATCTGAAAACATAACTTGTGTATTTGGGATTCATAATCTCTTCAAATGAATTGAAGATAGATCCAGATAAGGCGAGGGAAATTAGATATTGGCCTTCTCCAAGAAGCATGTTCAAAGTAAGAAGTTTTTATGGGTTGCCTAGTTTTTACAGGAAATTCATCAGGAATTTCAGTAGTATTTGTGCACCTATAATGGATACCATAAAGAAGGAGAAAAAATGTTTTAATTGAGCAGAAGAAGCTAATAAATGATTTAGAATATTGAAATAACCTTTGTGGGACACTTTTGGAGAATCTTGTGGAAGAAGATGGGGACAAGTTTGTCCTTCAGTTCAACATATCATCCTCAGACGGATGGTCAAACTAAAGTGGTGAATCAAAGTTTATGGAACATGTTAAGGAGTTTGGTCACTAAACATAACATCAAGTGGGATCAAATCCTGCCCCAAGCAGAGTTTGCGTATAATGACTCACCGAATAGGAGTACTGGTAAGTGTCCATTCCAGATAGTATATGGAATGCACCCAAGAGGAATTTCAGAGTTGAGATATTTGGGACGAGATGAGTTCCTAAGCGTAGGAGTAGAGGATTTTGCTGTAGAGATGAAAAAGTTGCATGATCAGATCAAGGGATAGATATAAAATAACAACCATAAATACAAGAGTCAAATAGACCAGAAAATAAGAGAGTTAATTCAAAGTTGGAGATCAAGTCTTAGCACACCCGAGGAAGGAAAGATTTCTGAAAGGGAAATATAACAAGTTGAAGATGAAGAATATAGGACCTTGTAAGATCCTCAGAAAATTTGTTGCAAACTCTTATGAGATTGAGTTACCAGAGGACATTGGAATATCACCCATATTTAATGTAGAAGACATATACCCTTACCAGATGGATGATATAGAATGTTGATTAAGGTTGGTTGTCATTGATGTCAACCCTTGAAGAAAGAACCATAGCACAAAGGTTTGGGTAATGGACCCAATAGTGTTTGATGTAAATATGACTCATTATTTTTTT
>JZKD02S1011167.1:161499-236610 GCA_000966675.3 Picea glauca
GGTTTTGAGGATTAGTGTGGATAGGAGGAAGACTTAGTAAGAAAATGAAGTGAACCTACCACTAGCTTCAAGCTATGCCTGTAGACAAAGAAGACAAATGCATCATATACAAAAACTTCTTAAATCCAAGCAAACAAAACTCTGAGAAATCTATAACAGTATAACAATCAAACATCCATTGTCATACAACTACAAAACATCATTTGAATCCTTCAATGACAGTAAAATTTCAGAGTGAGAGAGATTAAGATGGCAAAAAGAAATCTAATTTCCATTAAACAAGAATTCATTAGATCTGATACATCAAAACCAGAGTAGGCTCTGTTTCATTAACATCACTAAAAAGGTCTTTTACATCAACCATTTGAACTGAAAAATTAAATCAATTTTAAAAGGGTCGATCAACAAGGAAGAGAAAGAAAGGTAGAGGGAAACAAACTGTCAACATAATCATTCCATTGGGCATGGAGTCAACACATCCTACAGATCAAAGGCACTCAAGATCATACCAGACCAAAAGGGATATAATTATGGAGGGAGGTATAAGAAAGATAACAAAAATAATAATATCATCAAGCAAAGATCCTCTCTGCAAAAATGACTTAAAAGATAACTAGAGCATAGATCATGAAAGGATGCAATTACTACAAATCATTTGCAACTCATGAATCTCCTGCCTCATGAACAACCATTGATCTTCAATGCATGAAATACCATTTAAGTAATATGACAAGATAAAATGATAACAAAGAACAAAAATTCTGATAAGAAACTCTCATGAATCTCTAATGGCAGAAATGCTAATTACAACATGCCCTCAGGCTTACAATTGAGCAACTAAACTGCTCCTCTAGCTCTCTCCTCTCTTGGATCATGAATCCCACACCTTCAAGATCTCCCTCCTCTCTTAAATAGAAAATATAATCCATATATCCTTCAGAGTTTGAATCCCATCTCTTTCATTGGATTTTAAGCCTTGGAGATAGGTGGCAACAATCAAAGAGACAAAAATCCAACAAACTGCTAATTTTCAGGAAATTGTTGGAAGTCATTAATAAATTGTTTCTACCTCACTCCATGATGTCTTTAATGGAACTAAAACTTAGGAGCAGGTGTCCCTTGTGTTGGCGTTGGAAGTCACTCCTGGATTGTGGCAGGAGCAGAGCCCAACGCCCATTAGTTTATTTCATGAATAAATTTAATGGGTGATCAAATGGGTAGAGACCCAAGAAGGTATAGTTTTAACTTGAGAAACCGAGCTTGGTATGTAGAAAACAAGGGAGGTCTTGATCTAAATTCCGTCAGTAAGTTGAGTATAAGATGGATAGATGGAAGACTTAATGAGATGAGTGAGCAAGACTGCCTCGGGCATCAGGCCTTTGATAGCTTGAGGAGGAAAAACTTAGAAGACAAGATCCTCTTGACCCCGAGTTTCAAAGAACTAAAAGGTGGCTCGACTGGATCCTCCAATTCTGAGCCATTCAACGTTGAGAAAGCATAAGAACTGATTAGAAACCTTGTGACTATTACAGTGATCCAACCTACATCATCCTATAACAACGCAACTCGACTGGATCCTCCAATTCCAAGCTGTTCTAACATAGTGTAAACAAAGAGATGGAAAGAGGCTGACATCCATAAAGTAAGAAGTCTCAAATGCCAATACATAACCAAAGTGATTAATGCTTCATCAAAACTTTACAATCAGGAGCCTAGCTCAACCATCGATCCTTTCAAAATACAAAAACTGAGTACATATACTTAGAAAAATTCGCTTAACAGAGGCGTGCTCAGACCTCCAAGGCGTGGCGTCCCTTTAGTCAAACTCGGATGGATATCCTTCATTAGACGCCACCTTAACTGTGCATGGCTCTTGCAAGGGGGTAGCTGAGCCATTAAGTGTCGAGTTAGCGTGTGCAGACTTCTCTGGCTAGTCGAGGACTCGACATGGATTCTTTGGAAAAAATCGGCACACAAGACCGTCTCGGGAAAACTACTTGCTAGATCCTCCATACCTTACACTTAATGAGTGAGGAGAGGTTTCAACCACCTCCTCCCACCTTCATTTACTCCTAGCAGGAACCAGGATTCAGACCGAATCAGATTGGCACTTGGAGATCGTGACGATCCCTTCTGTGACTAAACTCGACGCTTTTGGCCCCTCTTGCACAACTCTTTCTACTTCCCCAAGTGATCACGGGTTGTGATCCTGTGCTTATTCTCAAAGGTGCTTTCGGCGTTTTGGGGTTTGTGGATAGGAAGGAGCTGATCCTTGCTCTTCAAAGTCACGATGGGAGAAATGCCGAGATGGCCTAATTGGGCGCCACGCATCCCTCTCTGATCTGACGGTCCTGAACTCATTTGGCGATACTATGGGCCCCAGTCCTGAATGCCTTCGACACTTCACGTCTCGGGGATTCTTGTTGCAAAGAAAAGCGTTTCAAGGTCGCGATGGGCGAAAAGGTGAAGAGCCTAATTGCGCACCACGTGTCCCTGCGGGATGGACGACCTAGATCATTTTGGTAATATTGTGGGCCTGATTCCTATGCTAAACACAATGCAACTCCGTTGGTCTCAAATTTACGCCGATCGACAATCTGCTCCATCGATCGATCCTCACCGCTGAATACTGGAGGTGCCCGCCCACTTGCATTTTTAACCCGAAATGGATTTTTTTCACTGCATAGTGCGCTCATGGCTGTGACCTTGGACAAAATGTATATGATAGGTTCTTTAAGCCCCATTTCTTTTTATTTACACCACGGGCTCGAATCTTGGAGAGAAAACACCCCCTATACAAGAAATGTTGCTAACATTAGGCTCCATGGGGGATAGAGTCATCCCTGTGATGCTCTAAGAACTCATTTTGCAGCTCCAGTGCCTTGGCTGTTGGGCTATGGAGTCAAGTTCAAAACCTCCTGTTGAGAACTATATGCCAAAAAGTAAAAACCAAACAAACTAAACATAGATTCTCCAAGGAGCTTATTTATGTACAGTCCTAAACTAATAAAATTCTTTACATGGGGCTAGGTGAAAGAAAAATTCCACCATATCCATTCAAGCAACTTCCTGAATAGAAGATCCTTCCTTCTGTCGATGATCACCAACAGATGGTGTAACCGAGACAATAGAATGGTTACGCTCTTCAGCTCCTCCTTACAGACTGAAGTTGAGATGAAATAGGGCGGCTCCAAATTGAGAAGGAAATACAACTCCATGTATTCCTTCACAGGCTCATAGGACCAGTGGAAAACTCTAGAAAATTGGCGACAGGAAGCCTCCTCTGCTACACAGTTGTGGATGTGTGGCTGAATATCTATGGTAAGCACAGGTGGGTGGACAACTGACGTAGGTTGAAAGCTCTCAGGCGGTGGCTGCTTGCTGACTGGCTCTAGAAAGTCTGTAAACTGCATCTTCGACTGCTCCTCTGGTTCTTCTGGTTCCTCTTCTTGGCTCTCCCAAGGGTCAGAGTCATAATCATCATAGATAGGACCTATGGGAAAGCTCTGCTTTTCAATCTACTGCTCAGGGGGACTGATTTCCTCTCAATGTCTTTCATTTGCGAACAGAGGAGAAGGTTCTGTGGTCTGCTCTTGGAAATATAGCATATCCAGCTCATAATTTGATTCGTAGCTGTCATATACAGGTGGGCTTCTCCCATGGTTAGCAAGTTGAGATGTGGGGCTCTGTTGCTCCTCAAATGAATAGTCGTTAAAGATGGGTGAACACCAAACTTCTTCATTTTGCAAAAAAGGAACGATCTCCAGATCCTCCTTTTCAACCCCAAATGTAAATACATCATGGGAAATTTCATGAAGAAAAAGAGAAAAATCCTCTTCCACAATGGCTTCTTCCTTTAAATCTGAGACAACAGGCTCCTCAGGAGCATAAAATAATGTCTCTACGGCTATGAAATCTTCAATATCCTCTTCAAAAGAGCTACCAAGAACATCTGCCTCAAGGATTGAAAACTCCTTTGCGCATCGTTCAACTTCCCACCTATCCAGTTGGGCAGAGAGAGATTTTATCAGTTCCCTAACTTCACCCAAAGAATCTTCCTCCTCCTCAGGGTCTTCATCACTCTCATAACCTTCCTTTGATGCAGACAAATGGGGATGAGAAAGGACTGATTTCTAATCCAATTCATCAGGATCATCCTCACAGCCTATGTAAGAAGCAACTCTATCTTGTATACAGTTGTTGTATCCCTCACAACAGTTAAGAAAAATTAACTCAGAGGGATAAATCTTCTGACAATAGGCGATGAAAGCTGCATGAAATTCTGCAAGTGAAGAAATGATAGCAAGGGGTAAAGAATGATACCATTTACGATCATCCCCTGCTAACGAGAACATGAACATTTTCAATAATACATCCTCATGACGTATATCCCACTGGTACATGAGTTCATGAAACTCACAGAGATGCTGAGCAGGGTTGTCCTCTTCATGCTCTCTAAATATGGGCAAATAATTTCTCCATTCATCTTGAGAAGGGACATCATTAGGAAAACCAGGAATAGCAGAAAAATTAAAAGGAGCAAACCTCCGAGCTAGGATTTTTTCCATCCGAACCAGCAGAGTCGCCAATCGATCCTTGAATCATGGAGTTTCCAGGTGAAATATGCGCAACTTTGAATGTGACTAGTCTTTGTTCACCATCAAAGGCTAGATCCTAACGTTGTGTTCTCCCAAGAAACTTCTCAGGCTGAGAAAGAAATAACTGAAACCTTCTCGAGAAAGCTCCTCTGGGTCAGCTTTCAGGTGGGCTAACAATAGCCGCAACTGAAACAAAGATGTGGAAACATGGGAGTCACCACAATGGAGTCGCCAGGTGCATAGTAGAAATATTCAAGGGCTCTGATGCCTGATGCACCTTCAGAATCAGAAGCTTAATGTCGTTCAATCCCAGGGAAAATTTTCAACTTTGTCCCCGACAACGACGCCAGAAATGTTGGCATTGGAAGTCACTCCTGGATTGCGGCAGGAGCAGAGCCCAATGCCCATCAGTTTATGTCATGAATAAATTTAATGGGTGATCAAATGGGTAGAGACCCAAGAAGGTATAGTTTTAACTCGGGAAACCGGGCCTGGTATGTAGAAAACGAGGGAGGTCTTGATCCAACTTCCATCAGTAAGTTGAGTATAAAATGGATAGATGGAGGACTTAATGAGATGAGTGAGCAAGACTGCCTCAGGCATTAGGCCTTCGACAACTTGAGGAGGAAAAGATCAAAAGACAAGATCCTCTTGACCCCGATTTTCAAAGAACTAAAATATGGCTTGACTGGATCCTCCAATTCCAAGCCATTCAACGTTGAGAAAGCACAAGAACTGATTAGAAACCCTGCGACTATTACAGTGATCCAAACTACATCATCCTATAATAGTGAAACTTGACTGGATCCTCCAATTCTGAGCTGTTCTAACACAGTATAAACAAAGAGATGGAAAGAGGCTAACATCCATAAAGTAAGAAGTCTCAAATGCCAATACATAACCAGAGCGACCAATGCTTCATCAAAAATTTACAATCGGGAGCCTAGCTCAACCATCGATCCTTTCAAAATACAAAAACTGAGTACATATACTTAGAAAAATTTGCCTAAAAGAGGCGTGCTCGGACCTCCAAGGCGTGGCATCCCTTCAATCAAACTCAGATGGATATCCTTTGTTAGACGCCACCTTAAATGTGCATGGCTCTTGCAAGGGGGTAGCTGAGCCATTAATTGTCGAGTTAGCGTGTGCATACTTCTCTGGCTAGTCGAGGACTTAGCATGGCTTCTTTGGAAAACATTAGCACAAAGGACCGTCTCGGGAAGACTTCTTTCCAGATCCTCCATACCTTACACTTAATGAGTGAGGAGAGGTTTCAACCACCTCCTCCCACCTTCATTTACTCCTAGCAGGAACCAGGATTGAGACCGAATCGGATTGGCACCTGGATATCGCGACAATCCCTTCTGTGACTAAACTCGACGCTTTTGGCCCCTCTTGCACAACTCTTTCTATTTTCCCAAGTGATCACGGGCCGTGATCCTGTGCTTATCCTCAAAGGTACTTTCAGCGTTTCGGGGTTCGTGGATAGGAAGGAGCTGATCCTTGCTCTTCAAAGTCGTGATGGGAGAAATGCTGAGATGGCCTAATTGGGCGCCACGCATCCCTCTCCGATCTGATGGTCCTGAACTCATTTGGTGATACTGTGGGCCCCAGTCCCGGACGTCTTCGACACTTTGCGTCTCAGGGATTCTAGTTGCAAAGAAAAGCGTTTCAAGGTCACAATGGGCGAAAAGGTGAAGAGCCTAATTGCACACCACGTGTCCCTGTAGGATGGATGACCTAGATCATTTTGGTAAGATTGCGGGCCCGATTCCTGTGCTAAACACGACTCAACTCCATTGGTCTCAAATATTCATTGACCGACGATCTGCTCCATCGATCGATCCTCGCCACTGAATACTGGAGGCACCCGCCCACTTGCATTTTTAACCCGAAATGGATTTTCTGCGCTGCACAGTGCGCTCATGGCTGTGACCTTGGACAAAGTGCATATGATAGGTTCTTTAAGCCCCATTTCTTCGTATTTACGCCACGGGCTCGAATCTTGGAGAGAAAACACCCCCTATACAAGAAATGTTGCTAACAACTTGACATCTAATGGATCCATGAGAAGCCATTCGAACCCTCCTTGACAGGTGGAAAACTCCCTACAAGGTGAATATCCAATCAACTATGCAAAACAAAGAATTTGCAACACATTTAGCAGTGCATTGGTGTTTTAATTATTTCTCTCAAATTACAAACTGGGTCAGGATGAAATTTGGTCAGCAAGTCAATAGGGATATCATTTTCCTCCACAATTTTTTTTTAGAGAAACACACTTCATCGTTTTGGTTTTATGATCAAATTTGTAATAGTAACAGCTATAGGAAAATCCGTAGCGGCCTCCTATAAAACTGCTCTGCAGATTTCGTAGCGCATTTTCTATGTTTGGCTAGGTGATTCCATAGTGCCTTTGGTAGCGCAAATACATAACAATATGTGTAGACGATTCCGTAGCGCCATGCGCTACAAAATCTCTTTGGTTTTCTGTGTGATGCAACAACTCTTCAAATACACACAAATTCTTAGTTGATGGATTATGAGATTGTAGATGCCTCCAGTAGGTGAAATTAGAATATTTCCTTAACACTTCAATTTTGCAAAAACTAATCACCATAAAAAAATGGATAATCATAATCTCCAATTTTCCTCTGCTAGCCAATCTACAGCAGATTCCGCAACACCTTTCCGAACTAGGAGTATCCGTAGTGCCAAACTAGGATCAAAATTCAAATCTTTGATAAAACAGTTAGACATATTTAATGACCAAATCTCAATTATTTCCTTTTAAAACATAGAGGCTAAAAACAATGAGATCGACTAACATCAGCTTCATAAATTCAATAATGGTAATGAGGGAAGATGCACTCAAGATGTGCTACAAAATCTAATGATTCACCGATGCTACGAAATGACCAAATTTGCTACTACAAATTTCTATGCTAACATACTAAAAACAATTTTTTAGTAAAAGAATAGAAAAGATACAATGGTAAATACACACATTACACATATTTTTTTTTCCCCTGGAAACCCAAACAATACAATATACATATAGGAGCCATTGGCATCCAAAACCGCAACCCAATGACCTGGATTAGTCAACAACCATAATTCCTTAATCGGAAATAGAAAACCATCGACAAAAACCTTGTGCCAAAAAACCACCCAACAATGGACACAAAAATTGAGGTGACCCAAAAATGAGGCAACAATGTGACACATTTCCCGAGTCAAAAGAATATAACACATACCCAACATTCTCCCACTCGTTGTTTTCTTTTTATATGGGGGGTTATAGGGTTACATAGTCAACAATCCAGGGCAACAATGCCCATAGATCATCTACACCAAGAGAAATTCTCAGTGCTCACAAATTTTTTTAGTGCATATGCAACATTCTTCAAAGTGTTCACCTTCATCAACAAAAATTTATTTTCTTCAACCATGTCTCTCATAAAGTGATATTGAACATCAATATGCTTTGTATTTGAATGATAAGCCAGGTTCTTCGCAAGAAAAAATGCACTTTAGCTGTTACAATATATCCTTACAACTTGTTGTACCAACCCAATAGCTGAACACAATATTTGTAACTATATTTCTTCCTTGCTTGCATGAGTGGCTGCCATGTATTCAGTTTATGTAGTTGAAAGTGCCACTACAACCTGTCTTTTTCTCATCCAACCGATTTCTCCTCCAAATAGATTAAAAACATACCCACTTGTAGATCTCCTATGATCCATATCTCTAGCCCAGTTTGCATACACAAAGCCATGTATGTCCAACACTTTGTCTAATCCGGGTCTTCCTTGGTAGCACAATTCATAGCTAGCAGTGCCATTCAAATACCTGAAAACCCTTTTTACTGTTGTCCAATGCTCCTTCCCTAGTTTTGACATATACCTGCTCAAAACTCCCACTGCATGTGCAATGTCCAGTCTTGTACAAACCATTGCATACATCATATTGCTAACAACACTCACATATGGAAAATGAGACATGTCCTCCTCCTCATCTAGTGTCTTGGGACACTAATCTACATATAACTTTACACCAACAAGAATAGGAACCTTGATCAATTTACATTCTTTCATATTAAACCTATGCAATATTGTCTCGACATATTTTCTGTTAGGGACCTAACCTACCTAACTCCTTAAGTGGGTAGAATAATATATTTCCATGTAATAAAGGTCAATATTAATAAGGCCTAGCAATAAAGAGGAATAAGTCAAATGTAAGAAGACCTAATAGAGGCTTCCACTTCTAGAAGGATCTTCCTCTAGATTGTTCTTTTGATAAATAGATTTAGTATAAATAGGAATAGAGGGTAATAGAAGTCTTGCCTTAGATATTATTGTAATAGAGCTCTGATCTACTGGAGGTTTCCCCCTCAAAGAGGCAAGTAAACATTGCTCTCAGTAAACAAAGTGATCTTTCTGGTGTTATTATGGTATTATTATGATGTTGTTATGATTATATCATTGTTTATCTGCCATTTCTAGCTAATTATTTATGTTCTGCATATCCAACAATAGTACTCGGCCCAATATCTCAGGGCACCAACTAAGGAGGTTAAACCGTACCCTTAGTTGTACTACCCGAATACCCAGGTACTAGAGAGTATCTTCCCGAGTGTTGTTCTTGGTGGCACTATAGCAGTCAAGCAACCAATCAATTTATCTATAGAGAGCTTAAGGAGATCTAGGATGATCCATATACAAGTGTTGTCTGAAGCACTACCACTCGAAGGGGTACCAGCAAGGGTTACAAGGGTGGCCAACAAATGTGGGCTTAAGTAACACTTGTTTTTCCTACGTGTATGAATCCCCAACCGTGGGTTTATGCACGTAAGGACAAATATCTGTAGCTTAAAGACGTCGGAATACGTATCTACCATGAAAACAAATTTAACCCACTACTTTTTGCCGAGGAAGGTGCTCTGATACCCACTATCTCAGTTGTTTGACCAAATTGAATAGTTCGGCATAGTGGAATACTTCATCACTGCTTTTGAGCATTTGCCCTTTCGAATAGAGGGCATGTCAGATGTATTCTTCCATGAATGATTTATCAGTGGTCTCAAGGATGAAATCTGATCCCAAGTTCTCATGGCCCACCCTTCAACTTGGTTGGAAGCTACTCAACGTGCTAAATAGGCCCAACAAGTTGTTTTTCCCAGAACAACCCCCCCCCTTTTGTTCCTTGCCCTCGACCCGTTAATCCTAACACCCCTGTCACTCCCCTCGAGGTCCATAAACTAACTAGGGTTGAAATGGATGAACGCCAACTGAAGAGTCTTTTCTATAATTGTGATGAAAAATATTTTCCGGGGCACAAGTGTAAGGAACAAAAACTATTTATGGCCATTTCTGAAGATGTTCCTGAAGAGGATGTGACAGTTCCCTTGGTTGAAGAACCCTCCCTTCCCGATGCAACCCAGGAACCTGTTGACCCACCTGACGTTGACCAAATTATTTCCTTGCATGCCCTCACTGGATTCTCAGCCCCACAAATGCTCAAGCTCATTTTCTACATTAAGCACAAGAAGGTCATCATCCTTTTTGACAGTGGTAGCACCCACAATTTTATTCATCATCACATTTCCCAGGTAACCAATTGCTATATTCGTGCTGTCAATAATTTTCAAATCATGATAGCCAATGGTGGGTCCATGGAATGTGGTGGGCATTGTGAAAATGTCTATCTTCAAATTGGACATTACCAAATGAAATCTCATATGTTTTCCATTGACATGGGAGGTTGTGACATTATGCTAGGTGCTGAATAGTTATGCACTTTGGGTCCCATTGTTATTGATTTTAAGGAATTAACCATGCAATTCCAACATGAAGGACAAAGGTATCAATTCCAAGGTCTTGCATCTGGTTCTCCTGAGATTATTAGTTCCCATCGTATGTAAAATATCCCCAAGAAAGGCCACTCCGGTATCATTTCTCAACTCCATTCTATTAAAGCCGTTGAGACACCCTCTATTCATCATGACCTCCAAGCTATCCTTTCCAAACATCAAGCTGTTTTTTTGACCCCTTAGGGACCTCATCCTTCTCATGGTGTTCATCATCATTCCATTGCCTTTGTTCATGGTAGTCTTCCTCCCAATGTTCTCCCTTATCGTCACCCCTTTTCCCAAAAGAATGAATTTGCAAAAATAGTGCAGGAATTTCTCCAAGCGGGTGTTATCCACCCCAATACCAACCCTTATTCTTCCCTTGTGGTCATGGTACTTAAGAAAGAAGGTACTTATCACATGTGTGACAACTTTCATGCCCTCAATAATCTCACCATTAAGGACAAGTTCCCCATTCTTGTCATTGATGATCTCTTGGATGAGCTGAGTGGTGCTTAGTACTTCACTAAACTCGATTTGCATTCTGGCTACAACCAGATACGTATGCAAGAAGTTGACATACCCAAGACCGCCTTTCGAACTCACGAGGGTCGCTATGAGTTTTTGGTCATGCCCTTTGGCCTGTGTAATGTACCCTCCACCTTCCAAAGCCTCATGATCATGTCTTTTGTCATTTTCTCTGTCATTTTGTCTTAGTTTTCTTTGATGATATTATCATCTATAATAAAACTTGGCAATCTCATCTTTCCCATGTAGATCAAATTCTCTATCTACTCTCGCAACACCAACTTTTCCTCAAACACTCTAAATGTGCCTTTGGAGCCTCATAAGTAGAGTAGTTGGGTCATATTGTTGGAAAGGCTGGTGTCTGGGTGGATCCTAAAAAGATTGAAGCAATGTAGGATTGGACTCGCCCCAAGACTATCAAAATCTTGCGTGGTTTTTTGGGTTTAACTGGCTGTTATTGCAAGTTTGTTATGAATTATGGGAAGATTGTGGCCCCTCTCACTATTCTCATTAAAAGTAAGTCTTTCACTTGGACTCTCGCAGCGGATCAGACTTTTCAAGATTTGAAGGCAGCTATGTGAACTACTCCGGTCTTGGTCCTTTTTGATTTCACAAAAACCTTTGCCCTCGAATGTGATGCCTCAGAAAAAGGGATTGGAGTGTTACTTATGCAAGAAGGAAAACCTTTGTCCTTTACTAGCAAACAATTGTCCAAACGCCATTTGGTCCAATCAATCTATGAAAAGGAAATGTTGCCTATTCTGGATGCAATAGATCTCTGGTGCCCTTATCTCCTGGGGAAACGCTTCCAAATTAAGACAGATTATCAAAGCCTCAAGTATCTTATGGAGAAACAACCTTCCTACCCAGAGAAACAAAAATGGGTAACTAAGCTCTTTGGTTATGATTATGAGATCATTTACAAGAAAGGCAAAGAAAATGTGGTTGCTGATGCTCTTTCTCGAAAATATGAAGATGAAGGGTCACTTTTTTCCCTCTCCTTCATTGTACCAGATTGGCTCCAAGCTATGCACCAAGAATGGCTACATGATCCTAAAATATCACATATGATCCAACAATTGAAAGCCAACTCTCCAGTTTCCCCAGGGTACACTTGGCACAATGATGAACTTCGCTACAAAGGCCATTTGTATTTAAGAAAATAGCCACAAATTAAATCCACAGTGCTTTCTGAGCTTCATGCTACTCCCACAGCTGGGCATTCAGGGTTTACCAAAACCTATGACCGGGTCAAACGTTCTTTTTCCTGGGATGGTATGAAAAAGGACATTCACACTTTTGTAGCAGAATGTGATGTTTTTCAACACAACAAAGGAGAAACCATCAAACCTCTTGGCACACTCCAATCGCTTTCGATTCCACCCACTATTTGGAGGGACATCTCTATGGATTTTATTGTGGGATTACCTAAATCAAGAAATAATTTTGTGATCCAGGATCTTTTCATCGAGTGACTTATAAAGAATTGCATTAAATGAGCATAAATTAAAGTGCACCATTAAAGAAGGAAAAGCTCAATAATGAAGAGACATAAGCATCAAATCTGAACACAAAAACTTCATAACAGATTTCTTCCCCGGTGGACTACGTCTCCGGGTCCTTCTCTTAAATGGGTAGGATTTTCAATAACTCAACAAAATTATTTGGCAAAATACATAAGTATACCTCATTCTGAAATCAAGCTGTAGAAATATTGCTCAGATCAGAAAACAAACAACAACACTGAATTCGTGGTATCGAATTACCCAAAAATGACTGTCTCCACGCCTCGATCTGACTCTATCATTCCCAGTCCCAAGAAGAATTTTGTCTCGGTTTCCATGCCCTGCAACCTACAATTAATGTTGACATACCCTGTCTTGAAAAGTGTGCCCAACCATATGCATGCGTGCCTCACCGAGCTCTGGGCGGATGCACCTTTTAAGCATTTTTCTGGGCGTTATTTACAACACAGGGTCGTTGGCCCGTTGGTTATGGAGTGAATGTTAAGGCGTTAAGGAGGGAGGAGGTCCCAGGGTCAAACCCGCAGGCCTCTCCATTTTGGATTTATTGTTGTAATAATATATATATTTGGCGATGGTTCTATTTGATAGTTTGTGGTCAGATTTGGCGTGGTATATGAGATTTGGCAGACCTACCAATCCTATTTTTTTTTGAAATTTTTGGTTACGGGCTATCATTGGGCATTTTCCCACTGCCACGTGCTAGCCTCCTATTCGATCATGTCATCCAATGCACCGTTAGCCTAACATGTCAACACCACATCATTGTACAGACACCGCGTCAACTGCCAACTCACAATGCCACATCAGTGACACATCATTGTACAAACTGTATAGACTTCCACGTGGAAAAATCCTACTGGTCCACTGATCGGTCTAGAAGTTCCAAATATGGGTGACATGTGGCAACCTCTAGTGCTGCCACATCACCATGATGACATCAACATGAAATGTGTCACCTCTTGATCCTGCCACATGTGTTGTATGGATGATGACATCATCCACACTGGTGCTGACGTTAGTAGTACAGATGCTGACTCATCCCCCTGCCGACTGGGCTAGGTTGACCAAACTTTGACTGTGAATATATTTTGATCCATAACTCCGTTTGATGAGCCATTTGCACCGTTAGAAATCTTGTGACACACTCTTCATGATAATTTCATTTTCATTAAGTTTTGAGAACTTTGAAGTTTTTCCCTTTCTCTGTTTGCTGAGGCCATTCTGAGCATCCTAAGTTGCTTCTGCGATTTCTGATTTGTTCTTAGTCTTCTCTGGATCCTTTTTGGATCATGCCTTCACACTGAGATATTTTTGGACCACGAAAAGATTTCATCAATAAACAGATAAGTGAGGGAAGAGTTCCCTTACCTTGTCCTTCTCAATCCACTTTGACTTGCTTGGATGTGTTCCCTTTAAGCCTACTCGAAGATAATCAACATCACCCCTGCGTGAAGTCCTCATCCTTCTATCCAGGATGATATCTTACTTTAACTCATCCAAGTACTCAAGAGAAAATTCATCAACTGAAGGTATTGAAACTTCCTCATCCTGATCATGTTGGAAATATAACTAAGAGGTGGGGGTGAATCAATTATATATATAAGGTTGAAACTTTTCTTGTTATTTTCTAATTCTTTCTAGATTATTATTTAATGTGTTGCTGATAACTTAACATGCATATATATAAAATATTTGATCAATCACATAGAATACACAAAGACACTGATTTTCATGAGGAAACCCATAAAGGGTGAAAACCTCTTCTTCTTAGGATGTCAATCAGGCTCCAACTTTCATTTACATCACAGTCTTTGAGCTCCAACTCAAATATGAGGTTACAACCTCTGATAGAAAGATACAACTTGTAGAGAGCACCAACTCTTAGATTTCTCTAGCACCAACTAGATGGAAGCACCAACTCCTAGGTTTCTTTAGCACCCACTAGATGGAAGCACCAACTCCCAGAATATCTTCTAGCACCAACTAGAATTTAGAGCACTGTAATCCTCCCTAGAACCACCCTACCACCTTGATTGAATCTTACAAAACTTACTTACTTTCTTTGTCTCTGATCTGATCTGTTACAACTCCATGTCTCCTTTGCCTTCTTCATCTTCTATGCTCTATTCCGTTTCTATGCTCTGCTCTTTCTCCTCCTGCGCAACTCCTTCCTCTGTTCATCTTCTCTTATTCCTTTATACTATGTGCTGCCTTTGCATCCAATTTTCTACGCCTTTGTTCCCTACTTTCGATCATGCACATTGTCTCCTTCTGCCCACATGCATCACCTTAAAAAAAAAAGCACACACTCTTTTCTGTTCTGCATGTTCTTCTCAAGATGAGTCATCTGCCATATGATCATGGAAACTCTTCGTCTTCTCAGGTGGTTATACTGAATCTATTCATCATTAGTGGTCGTTATACTAAGATTATTTAGCTTCTCTTGCAGTCACAACTCTTCATCTTCTCTGTCAGTTACATCTAGTCGTTTTTGGCTTCTTTGGCTTCTAAGCCCCTTCCTTCTCATGATCACTGGTGGTGACCATACGCCTATCCAAGAAGGCGCTTCATAGTCTTGGGTTCTAGGTGTTATCACTCCAAGACACCCTTTGTGGTTGCAGACCAAAGGTGCTTGGTAACTTAAGAAATGAATGTTTTTGTATTTTGTAAATATGGATCAATGGGATAACTCAATTCAGCTTATGACTTTTAGACATAAAAATGATAAACAAATAGATAGTGCTCTCCAAGATTGGTTAATCAGTAAAATAACTTTCAGTGGATGAAGGAAAGATTGTTCATAAACCAGTGCAAAGTAGGGTCTAATAAACAACTAAAGGAACTAATTATAATGTCATGAACCAAACAATAGGATAACAACTATTCAAGGTTTGACAACAATATAACAGTGAAGAAGAAGTATGGAAAACGGATACCAAAATGGAAAGGAACCTGTGATCTGTATTAACAATGTAAATGTCTGAGTACAAAAAGGAGTATTACTGTATCCAGAATCGAACCTCTGTTTGATATAAAAAACAGAGATTTATAGCCTCTTACAAACAGTTATACAGATCCTAAAAACATGGATCTGTATTTAATAAAAACAGTTATATTCTATCTAAACAACTTTGAAATTAAAGTCTTCAACCACTAAACTAAGTAGTCAAACTGTCTTCAGCCTCCAAAATCTCCATCTGCCTCCTTCAGCTCTTAGCATCTGCAATGTGGTGAAATAGCATGACACTTGTATGTGACTGTTCAATTTCCCAATGTTTATGGTCGAGTTTTTAGGAAATGGTTTTGAATGTGTAACCAAAAATCCCTCGAATCCCTGATGTTGAACTTCTTGCATGCGATTTAATAGTCCATTGATACACTGGCATATCTTCAGAACCTGTTTGAAATGAACTTTTGTATTTTCGGCCTCAAAAATTGCTTTCCCAGCTTTCAACAGCGCAACCGTTTGATTTTTTCACGGGTTAGCTGTTGAAAGCTGTCGCTTTCCAAAACTAATAGGTAATGAAATAATAGCCTGGCATTGTTGAACGTCTCGATAGCACACAAAAAGAGTTTTCCCCTTCGAAATTGATTTCAAACCAAAATCAGTGGGCATCCGATTTCTCACCTTGCATATTGACGACAACTTGAGCAAGAACCTTCAGGTCTGGATGAGATTTTTCTTCAATTTTTGTTTCAACCTCTTGAACTACCTTTTGAGGCATTTGGCAAGCCACCACAAGCTGTTGTAGTCTTTGGTGAGATTTTTATTCCTCTTCTTCTCTCTAACACTTTCCTTGGCCAATCTTTCAAACACAACATTTGTCTTGGCAAAGTTATCAGATAACTTTTTATACCTATCCTTAATCACCTGCTCCAAGACCTCTTGCTGGGCAATTACCTCCTTAAGATGTTTGATCTTTTGAGACTTATTTGATCTAGGGTTTTTTGATGATTCTCCTTGTTTTGTTTGATTGAAAGTTTCATAGTTCTATGCACATTCAGCTGATTGCTCAGAACTCTTAATGGCAGGGCATTGATTTTGTTGCTCAGATTCTAAATCTGAATAGGGCAAGTTAAGTATATTCTTGCCTGAACTCTGCTCTGTTGGATGCCCTGTATTCTGCTGTGTAGTCTGCTCAAAATTTAACTTTCTCTTTGACCTGTGAGGCTTCATTCTAGATATTCTATCGTCTGAAAGTCCTGGTAAGTCCCTTCTTCTCCTTGATCTGCTCTGAGGAGACAATTGCTTCTTTGAACCTGCCATCTGTTCATTTGCAGTCTGATTCTGGGTTTCAAAACCTTCCCAGAACAGGAAGTGCTCCCAGCTCCTCTCCTGTTGTTTCAATTCTTGTAGAATAATCAATGTTATGAGGCCTAGGTGACATAGAGTAGTTTTCACGCTCAAGGGTTGAGCTCTAATCCTCTTGCATACCTTAGTCAAACTGTGATATAAGAAATAGGGCAAATTGATGGGGGTCTTGCCTGTGAAGTGATCCAAGAGTTTAAAGTGATACATCATCAATTTATCATATATTCCCTCTGATGTAATGTACAATTGGATGCCTTTGAATAATTCTTTCCATTCTTCATCTAGATATGAAACAAGCATACCTTTTCTCCACGCTTTGTGTCTGTACCCCTCTTTCAAATAGACCCTGAAATCCAAATTTTTAGGAGCAGTGGTTTTAAACCAGCTCTGACTAGTTCTTGGCAATCCTGTAGCTGTGGTAATGACAGCCTCATCTACTTTGATCTCCATGGACCCGACGCGAGCTTTATTGCCATCAAAAGTCTTGGCAAAGGCTTCAGCTGTGGCCTGATGGCACCCAACTTGTAACCTTTCTACGAATTCCATACACCCTGCATTTGAAAAATGCCGTTGGACCTCGGGGTGTGATTGTAGAAATGATAATTTATCCAGTTCTCGCTTGAGTAGAGCGCCACTGCGTTTTCTCACCATTGTGCAGCTCAGAAAACTTGACAATTGTAACCCCCGTAACTGCCAGTTGAGCCGAGGTTCTGCACTGTTGAAAGCAGTTCGGGCTTCGGCTATGTTTTGAAACAAATGAACACTTCCACAGTATTCTGGAAGCAATTTGTGATATGAAAACCATAGTTTGATTTGATGTTGTCAGGCCGGTGGTACCTCCTCTGAACCTGCATCACCGAACATGAACCTACCATATCGGATGCCATGAGTGCTGTGCGTGAGTTCTGGGCTGGATTTGAATTACAGTCATATCCTGACATGCATGATCGAGTTTCTATCATTGCCCACTCCTATCAGCGCATGCCTTGGATTTACTGTGACGTGGGGTGATCATATCATCATTACTGTCATATGTGGATATCACGCACGTGATTCCCACCTTGTTCAACAATGGCCCGCGGAAAACGCCTCTGTCAATTGCTTGCTTGCAACTTTCACCAGCGCGCGACTCTGTGAAAAATCCCTGTTAGTTGCAGAAAGTATGCACTTTCAACAACGCACCATTAGTTTAAAAACACTCCTTAGCTGTAGAAAATATGCACTTTCAACAACGTGCCATATTAATTGAAACTACTCCTTAGCTGTGGAAAGTGTGTACTTCCCACAGCGCGCCACCCACGAACCTTGATTGTCAGACCTTTTGAAACTCGCCACTTTCAATAGCGCATCAACTAATGAAAGGAGCTCCTTAGCTGTTGAAAGTGGACACTTTCCACAACGCACAATCAATTTTTTAACACACGTTAGCTGTGGAAAGTAAAAAATGACAAATTTGAAAAGAAGACTTTATGGGTCGAATTATTTTCTAAGACAAAACCAAAATCTAAAGCTTCCTCAACTATAAAAACTCAAAAGTAACTTGAGAACACTACCAATAACCATGATATACACTACAAAACTCAACCGAAAGGACGGTTTCATTTTGGGAGTTAACACCAGGTATTCAGCTGCGAGTCACTCCGACTTTCCCGACTCTCGAACGCCCGAACTAGAGCCTAATGCATGCTAGCTCCTTCCTTTGTTTTCTCCTGACATGGCCACCGGATGTGACTTGGGGCCAATCTTCAGAGCACTTTAGGACTTCACATTTTGCGTCTCCCGAGGGAAGACTACTTATTTTCTTATAAGTTCGATATGCGAACTCCCTCCAAGACCAAATCTACGGTTTACGCTCTCCTTTCGATCGATGATTATGATAAAATCACAACCTCGCGTGTTGGGTGTTTGGATGTGAGCCAACCCTGACTCTTCCAACTCCCAATATCCAAAATACTATGTATTAGATCAATGGTCCACAATCCTCTATGATCCGACGACCCAGATTGTATTGGGACTTCGTGTTTTGTGAAGTTGGAGGACTACTCACCTCCCTTCTCCCAACTCCCGATTTTCCAAAACCCACCCCAGATCAATGACCCACAACTTTCCTCGATCCAATGGTCTATATATTCATAGTGCTTGATCCGATGACTACTGTTTCTCCTCCTCATGAGCTTACAATTTCTTCCGACTTAGAAGATTTTCTAAGTATTCAAAGGATTTGACCTTTGTTTCTCCTACGAGTCTGTCTCTTGGACCTAGTCTACACTTCTGGAAAGTGTTGTCCCTTCTGATATTTCTCACCAATGTAATGGTAAATCCACTATCTCTTCTGAGCTTTTGAATTTGTTCATATTATCAAAGGGTTTCGATCCTTTGGACCTCAGGGGCCTTTCTACTGCACTCCTGGCAATCCTGTGCTCATCCTCCTGATCTTGTAGACAACAATTTCCGATGCTATGATCGTTGTTTTCCTATTTTCCATCATTGCATCCAATATTCCATCGTCATTGTTGTTCTTGCCATCAATGGAAAGTACACTCTTCCTATAAATATGCCAACAATCTCCCCCTTTGCATTGATGGCAACCCTGAAAGGCTGCACTATTCTTGCTAGATCTCCAACTGTAGCAGACCACACATTTTTCTCCCCATTTGACATCAATGTCAAAGATAACTGAGAGTGACTCTGTTCTCCCCATGAAGTACTCCCCCCTTGATCAGATATACTATGAGCACTCTCCCCCTAATCAGATAGACTATTTTAAACTTGATAACAGGGTTACACCCAACTTCTGGCGTAGATACTCAAACTAAGCTTTTGCAAGTGGTTTAGTGAAGATATCAACAATTTGATCTTTGGATGGAATATAATGCAAAGAAATAGCAGTGTTGGTTACCTATTCCCTCAAGAAGTGATACTTGATGGGTATATGCTTGGTCTTGGAGTGAAATACAATATTCTTTGACACACTAATTGCACTAGTATTATCACAATGAACTGGAATTGGTGCAGTATGTTTGACCTCTAAGTCTGCAAGTGTCTAAATCATCCACAATACTTGGGTACAACAAGTGGCAACTACAATGTATTCAACTTCTGTAGTTGATAAGGAAATGGAACCTTGCTTCTTGCTCAACCATGCTACAAGAGAATCTCCTAAGAAGAATGCACCTCCACTCATGCTTTTCCTTTCATCCATGTAGTTATCCCAATTAGCATCTAAATAGACTGATAATTGAAAATTTTGATTCCTAGGATACCATAGGCAATAGTTCATTGTTCCTTTCAAGTATCTGAATATTCTTTTAACAGCTAGCAAATGACTCTGTTTAGGTGCAGACTGATACCTTCCTACTATTCCAACAACATGCATTATGTCTGGACGAGATGTTGTGATGTACAACATGCTACCTATCATATACCTATATGAAATCTGATCAACATTAGGTGAGTCATCATCCTTGCTTAACTTGCATCCAATGACCATAGGTGTGCTCATGGGTGTAGAATATTCCATTTAAAACCTTTTCAACATTTCTCTTGAGAAAGAAATATTCCTTCAGACGTCTGAGTAATTTGTAGACCAAGAAAAAATGACAGTTCCTCTATCATATACATTTCAAATTCAGACTGCATGGCAGAAGAAAACCATTGCACCAATGAAGCATTATTGCTTCCCAAGATGATGTCATCTACATAGACCAACACAGTGAGCAAATCATTACCCTCTGTTTTGATATATAGATTGTTGTCAATTGTTCCTCTCTTGAACCCTTTTTCTTGAAGATACTTATCTAGTCTATAATACCAGGCACGAGGAGCTTGTTTCAACCCATATAAGGCTTTCTTCATCTTGCAGACAAATTCATGGTTATATGATAGTTGGAAACCCTCTGGTTGTTCCATATAGACTTCTTCTTTTAGATATCCATTTAGAAAATATGACTTGACATCCATTTGATAGACTTTAAACTGTTTATGACAAGCATAGGCAAGAAAAATTCTAATATCTTCTAATCTTTCTACGGGCGCAAATGTTTCACCAAAATCCAGTCCTTCTATTTGAGCATATCCTTTGCAGACCAATCTAGCCTTATTTCTTACAATATTTCCTTGCTCATTCATCTTATTTTTGTAGACCCATTTGGATCCTATTACATTTTTATTTTCCGACCTAGGAATGAGTTCCCAAGTGACATTCTTTTCAATATGGTCCAGTTCCTCATTCATTGATTTTAACCAATTTACATATTTATTGGCTTCATTAAAGTTCTTGGGTTCCACCATGGATATGAAGGCTATATGTGATTGCTCGATGTCTTTGATTATCCTTCTCCTGGTTTGTACAACTTTGTCTTTCTCACTAATTATCTGACTTTCAAGATGATTCTTTTGAGTAATTATGGAGGAAGGATTTGATTGTGATTGTTGTGTTGACTCTTCTTGTCTGGGTGTCTCTTCTTCACCCGATTCATCATCTTATTGTGACTCTGATATTTTTTGTTCTTCATCTTCATTATTCTCATCCTCTTCTTCATCTGACTTGGTGCTTACTCTCTGTTGATATTTTATAGGAGATTCTTCATCAATTCGAACATCAATACAATCTACTAATTTGTGCATTATTTTTTTGAAGCATCTATATCCTTTACTGTTTGTTTCATATCCTAAGAAGATACCTTCATCAGCTCTACCATCAAATTTTCCCAGATGGTCATCATTATTTTTGATGTAGCATTTACTTCCAAATACTTTGAAGTGCTTGATTGATGCAGGTCGACCAAACCACATCTCATATGGAGTTTTATCACTGTTTGGCCTTAGATGCACTTTGTTCAGAATATGAACAACTGTGTGAACAACCTCCACCCAAAAGGTTTTTGAAATGTCCCTTTCACTCATCATAGCCCTTGCCATCTGTTGAACTGATCTATTTTGGCATTCTACAACTCCATATTGTTGGGGAGTACCTGAAATAGTATATTTTCTTTTAATTCCATGTCTGTGACATAATTCTTTGAAATCTCTTGATAGAAATTCTACTCCTCTGTTTGAAAGAATTTCCTTTAACTTCCTTCTCGTCTCATTCTCAGCTAACACCTTAAACATTTTGAACTTCTCAAACGCATCATATTTTTCTCTCAGAAAGTCAACCCACGTAAGTCTGGAGAAGTCATCAATGACCAACATAAAGTAACATTATCCTTCAGTTCTCTCCTTTCATGATGGTCCACATAGATCCATATGAACAATTTGAAGCAGTTTCTCTGAAGATGTGAAACTCTTTGATTTGAATTGAGCATGAGTCATATTACCCATTTGTAAGGATTTTCATACAGAGTTATGAGGCTTAGATATTCTTGGAAGATCTTTCACAACACCTTCATTATTCAGTTTGAAAATATGATCAAAATTCATGTGTCTAAGCCTTATTTCCATAACCATCTTTCATCAAATTTTCTTAAATGACATTTCTCCTTATCATCCTTTAGAAAATAGACATTGTTTTCAGTTCTAACCCCTTTTGCAATCAACTCTCTTGTGTTCATTGTTTTTATTTTACAAGCCTTGGTAGTGAAAGTGACTTCACATCCTTTATCACATATCTGACTGACACTAAGAATATTATGCTTTAAACCATCAACAAATAATACATCTTGAGATTTTCCTCCTCCATTACTTAAGCTTACTAGACCTTTACCTCTGATCTTTTCTGGAGAATCATTTCCAAAAGTCACACTTCCCGATTTACTTTCTTTGAGTGATAGGAACTTACTTTTATCACCTATCATATGACTGGAGAACCCGCTGTCAATATAGTAGGGGTTCTTTTGTCTTTGATATGGAAACACTAATCCACACTTGTTATCTTCATTATTCTTCCAAATCTTGACGTTTCCAGTTCCGTGATTTGAATCTGGTTTATAGTTCTTTAAGCGACAGTCGGTTGCTTTATGTCCATATTTACAACAGATGTAACATTCTGGTTCATTGAATAAAGGATCATAACAATTATTATGCTTAATCTATGTCTTTTTCCCATCCATCACATGATTTTCATTCTGTGCCTGTTTGTTACTTGGCTATCTCATTATTTGTTGTGGTAGATATTTATTCCTTGGCTGTCTTGATTGCTCATGTTTAAATCTTAAAGAACAATTTACAACTTTGTGTCCAAAGTTAGAGCAGTAAAAACAATATCCATAGAAAAAATCTTTGTACCTGGAAAATGGCTGTCTTCTTTGATCAGGTCGATTTCTTCCATGCCGATGATTTCCTTGAGTAGAGGGTGTATTATTTCTTTGTTCTACAGATTCAGTTCTGGTACCTTTTTCTTCATTCCTCCTTGGCGGCTGATTATCTTCCTTTGTTTCTGTAGGTTTGTTGTTGTCAATGGTTGTAGATTTGACAAACTTGATGGATTCTTTGTTGCTTGGCTGACCACTACTTGATCCCTCTTCATAACCCAAACCAATTTTCAACTTTGAATTCCTTTGCTGATTCAAAATGGTGGATAATCCTTTTGAGGATTTTATACTTGTCAGATTCTGATGATATAAGGCCTGAAATTTCTCTAGATCTTTTCTGATAGACACTACTTCAAATTCCATTTTTTCACATTTTGTTTAAGCTTCCTTCAATTGTTGTTTTAGGATGTCTTCAATCTTCTTAGCTTCTTCTAACTTAACCTTAAATAGAGAAATTTCTTCAGATGGTTCATTGCATGTTTTTTCATACCTGAACAGTAACTGTTTTTCTTTTCTTTTCTTTTCTCCGAGTCTATCAATCTCTTCTATGGCACTGACAAGTTCTCCTTCAAGATCTACTACTGCTTCATAGTCAACGAACTGACTTCTTGTATCTTCATTATTTATATCTTCTAAATCTATTAGCATGATATCATTTATTTTTTCTTCAATAGAAGAGTCACTATTTTCATCATCTGAAGGATCGTCATCATTGTTTCCACAAAGGCTTTTCTTCCTAAAATTATTCTCTTTATATACCTTCTTGTGTTTGTTCTTCTCTTCATCATCATATGTTTGATCCTTTATTTTGTAAGGACACTTCGATGCAAAATGACCTATCTTACCATAGTTGAAACATTTGAAGGGTATTTTACCTTTGTATTTACCTGATCCTATCGTCAGTCTTCTCACAAAATTTGCTTCAATCTCATCTATATCAAAGTCTGTGTTTTTATTTTCTTTAAAATATGTCTCTCTTGTAGTGGATTTACCTTTGGTGATTCTCATTTCATAAGAACTTAGGTTTCCAAGAAGTTGATCTAGTGTCAACTTTTTGAGATCAACTATTTCCTCTATAGCAGAGACCTTTGAGTTAAATCTATCAAGAAGAGATCTTAATACTTTCTAGACTAGAAAAGGTTCATCTATATTTTCACCTAGACCTTTCAGAGTGTTGACAAGTTATTCTATACGTAAGAAGTACTTACGGATAGTTTCATCTTCATCCATCTTTAACTGCTTAATTTTTAGTCTGTGAGTCTGAAGTTTTACGTCTTTCACCTTTTCATTCCTTCATAACTATGTTGGCATGTTTGTAGGCAAAAGTGTGCTTGTCACTGATGGAAATATTAACAATGTAGCTTTGATGGCACAAGAACAACAGTGAAGACACAGAAGAGCAAGCTAGAGAAGAGATGAAATCTCAGAAGAGATAACACCTTGCGCTTTCTAGAAGTACAACTAAGGACCAAGAGAAGGACTCACAACACGAGCAAAGGTCACAGAACCTTTCACACTAAGAAATTATTCCAGGTTGGGAGGAAGCGTAAGCTCATAAGGAGGAGCGACAGTGGCCGTCAGATCAAAATCCAGTGACCAGAGGAAGCACAGATGGGGAGATCAGATCTCAGCCGTTATATCTGAGTACGTAGACCAAAAACTATTGGATCCTAAGGAAAGTGCACGAGACAAGTTCTGAAGTCATCAGAACCATCCACCATCAGAGATGACACATGGCGAAAGGTCAACATTTCACTGACTGAAAGGTCAAAGGAAGAATGTTCTCTAACCCCTCGTACTCGCGAAATGCAAGGTCACGAAATGATCCTGGCCGTTGAAGCCAGAGAAGAAGATAAATTCGAGGTGTGCATGCACATACATAAAAGAAGATAAAGTTGAGATGCGCATGCACAGACAGAGTAGAAGATAAAAAAACTCAAAAGATGCGAGCAAAGAGACATTGATGCAGGCATAGTAGAGTAGTGTAGCAGAACAATGATGAGACTGGTAACCCATTGATGAACATTGTATCACTGTGATAAGTTTCAGTAGCAAAGATTTATAATCAGGGTGGTAGGGAGGCGCCAGGGAGGACTGTTGTCCTCAGATTTTCAAGTGGGTGCTTGAACACAAGGATTTGTAGCCTCCATCTTGTTGCAGCCAGAAAAACCAGGGTGGCAAGGTGGTGTAAGGGAGAAATACTATTCTCTATTATACAGGTTGGTGCCTGTGTCACTGGAAGTTGGTGCTTCCATCCAGTTGGTGCTGCAACACTCAGGGAGTTGGTGCTTCCTTCTAAGTGGGTGCTAGAGAAACCAGAGAGTTGTTTCTCTCAACTATTTATAGCTTGCAAGACAGAGGTGGTAGCCTCACAATGAGTTGGATCTCATAAGTATGATAATGTACAAAATGTAAATAATATTTATCATATCAAGAAGAAGAAGTTTTTACCCTTTATGGGTTTCCTCAGGAAATATCTGTCTATATTTCATGTGTGTGATTGATGTTTAACATTCTATTTCTTATTTCCTAGCATCATGGTGATTGTTATTATGTGTTCATTAAAGAGTTTAAAATGGGAAAAATTGTTTAAGCACAGTAACAACTGATTCACCCCCCCCCTCTTAGTTGTCCAACAATTGGTATCATAGTCGGTTCCTTTTATATAAAGGTAGATCATTAATCTTAAACATGTCAATCCATGAAGGATCCTCAACCAATAAGGCCCCCCTGTTCAATAGAACAAACTTTGCCTTCTAGAAAGTTAGGATGAGAACTTACATAATGGATTTAGGTGAAGAGGTCTAGGATGTGATAGAGACTGGTTATGTAAATCCAATTGTACTAGATCATAAGGATGACAAGCTAGAGTTCAGCTTCAATGCTAAGGCTATGAATGTTATTCTGAGTGGACTTGCAGAAGCATAATTTGTAAAAGTTATGCACTTAGAAACTGCCAAAGAAATGTGGGACAAACTCATTAGCATGTATGAAGGTAATGAGAAGGTAAAGGATGCCAAGCTTCAAACCTACAGAGTAAAGTTTGAACAACTAAAGATGAAATATGATGAAACTGTTGGGAAGTACTTTCTGAGAGTTGAAGAACTAGTAAATGCAATGAAATCACTTGGTGAAAAAATTGAGGAACCCTCTTTAGTTCAGAAAATTTTGAGATCTCTACTAGATATGTTCAACCTGAAGGTCTCTTCTATAGAAGAACTTAATGATCTAAAATCTTTGTCTTTTGATCAACTTCTAGGAACATTCACTGTATATGAAATAATGATATGTAAAGATAAATCCACCTCTAGAGAAGCATCATTTAAAGAAGATAAGGATGAGGATTCTAAGCCTGATGAAATTGAAGCAAAGTTTGTGAGAAGACTAAAGAAAGGACCAGAAAAGTATCAAGGACAGTTTCCCTTCAAGTGTTTTAACTGTGGAAAGATAGGTCACTTTGCATCTAAGTGTCCACACAAGAAGCAGGATCATAATTTTGAAGGTGAAAAGAAGTACAAATCCAAAATATTTGATAAAAAGAAAAGTTTATGCGTAAACAATGATGACTCTTCAGAAGACACAGATAGTGACTCTTCCTATGAAGATAAGGTAATTGAATTCATGCTTATGGCCAAAGAGGATTACGATAATAAAAGCACAGGAAGTGATGCTAATGATGAAGAAGCTTTGGTTGATATGGAAGGTGAACTAATCAGTGCATTAGAAGAAATTGATAGTCTTAGACTCGATAAAAGAAAACAAAAATAGTTGTTGATGTAGTATGAAAAGAATGATGAAGACTTTGCCTTGCTAAAGGTGGAGTTAGAAGAGACAAATAAAATAGAGGGCATTCTGAAACAACAATTATCAGAGAAGAAGGCAAGATTTGAAGCCTTGGAGGAAGAGGTAGTAAAGACCAGAAAAGATATGGATGAGTTCAAAGCATTGTATCTCCAAAATATTCCAAGCATTAAAGCCTCAGAAGGATTAACCACCATTTTGAATCAGAAAAAGAATCCAAATATGAGAACTGGTTTGGGTTATAAAGAAGGATCAAGTTGTAGTTAGCCAAGCAACAAATATTCCATCAAGTTTGTCAAATCTACATTCACTAAAAACAAAAAATATGGAGAAATAGAGGAAGATAATCAACTACCAAGGAAGAGTGAAAGAAAAAGTACTAGAATTGAAACTGTAGAACAAAGAAATCACCAACGTGGAAGAAATCGACCTGCTCAAAAAAGACAACCATTTTCTAGGTAAAAAGGATTTTTCTATGGATATTGTTTTTTCTGTTCTAACTTTGGTCACAAAGCTGTAAACTGTTCTTTAAGGTTTAGCTATCAACAATCAAAACACTCAAGGAATATATATCTGCTGCAACAAACAATGAGAAAGCCAAGTAACAAAAAATCACAGACTGCAAATCATGTGATGGATGGAAAAATGACAGGTTAAGCATAACAACCATTATGATCCTTTATTCAATGAACCAAAATGTTACACCTGCCATAATTTTGGACATAAAGCTGTAGACTCTCGCTTAAGGAACTACGAGCCAGATTTGAATCCTTCTACTGAAAATGTCAAGGTTTGGAAGAAGAAAGAAAATGAAAAGTGTGGACTAGTGCTGTCAGCTCAAAGAGAAAATAACCCATGGTATATTGACAGTTGATGCTCCAAACATATGATGGGAAACAAAGGTAAGTTTCTATCTCTGAGTGAAAGAAAATTAGAAAACGTAACCTTTTGAAATGATGCTCCAGGTAAAATCAAGGGTAAAGGGATGGTAAGTTTAAGTAATGGAAAAGGAAAAGCTCAGGATGTTCTACTTGTTGATGGGCTGAAAGATAATTTTCTCTGTGTAAGTCAAATGTGTGATAGAGGATGTGAAGTGGTGTTCACTTCCAAGGATTGCAAGATAAAGTTTTTAAATTCAAGACAAGTTGTGGCTAAAGGCATAAGGACATATACCAATGTATATGTGATGAAAGAAGATAGATAAGAGTGTCATCTAAGCAAGCATGATGAAAGATGGTTATGGCATAGGAGACTCGGACATCTAAACTTTGACCACTTAATCAAGCTCAAAAATCTTGAGGTAGTAAAAGATATTCCAAGAATAAATCCAAGACATTGTTTAAATCCAAGAGCTCTACTTCAACAGAGAAAACACTCCAATTAGTTCATATGGATTTATGTGGACCATCAAGACAGGAAGGCACAGGGAAGGAAAACTATTTTATGCTGATCATTGATGATTACTCCAGACTTACTTGGGTTTCTTTTCTCAAAGAAAAAGCTGAAGCATTTGAGAAATTTAAAATATTTAAGGATTTAACTGAGAATCAAACAGGCAAGAGGTTAAAGGAAATAAGATCAGACAGAGGAGGATAATTTATGTCAAGTGATTTCAAGGAATTCTGTGAAAAATATGGGATCATGAGAGAGTACACAATCCCAGGAACTCCACAGCAAAATGGAGTAGTTGAGAGGAAAAAAAGAACCACGCAACAAATGGCCAAGTCAATGATGAATGAGAAGAACATTGGTCAAGCCTACTGGGTAGAAGAAATACACACAACAATCCATGTTCTTAACAAAGCTCACCTGAGACCACACAGTGACAAAACACCTTATGATTTGTGGTATGGAAGACCTGCTTCAATCAAACACTTCAAAGTCTTTGGGAGTAAGTGCTACATAAAACATAATAATGAGAACCTTGGCAAGTATGATGATAGGGCTGATGAATGCATCTTCTTAGAGTATGCTACAAACAATAGAGGATACAGATTCTATAATAAGAGGATGCATAAATTGGTTGACTGTATTGACATAAAAGTTGATGAAGGAATTCCAGTAAGAGAGGTGAACAATACTGAATCAACAACAAAGGATATATATGAAGTTGAAGCTGAATAGGTCCAAGAATCAAAATGAGAAGACTCTGAGTCAGATGAATATGCAAATGCTCAGGTAAACTCAAATCAATACACAACATCAAATTCTTCCTCCTTAATTACTCGAAAGAATCATCCTGCAAGTCAGATAATTGGTGAAAAAGACAAAGGTGTACAAACCAAGAGGAGGATAATAAAAAACACTAAGCAATCACATATAGCCTTCATATCCATGGTGGAACCCAAGAACTTCAATGAGGCCAGTAAAGATGTAAATTGGTTAAAATCAATGAATGAGGAACTGGACCAGATTGAAAAGAATGACACTTGGGAACTTGTTCTGAGGCCAACAAATAAAAATGTTATAGGATCAAAATGGGTCTACAAAAATAATATGAATGAACAAGGAAATATTGTAAGAAATAAGTCTAGATTGGTTTGCAAAGGATATGCTCAAATAGAAGGACTGAATTTTGATGAAAAATTTGCACCTGTAGCAAGATTAGAAGCTATTAGAATGTTTCTTTCCTATGCTTGTCATAAGGATTTTAAAGTTTATCAAATGGATGTCAAATCAACTTTTAGAAGGTTTCCAACTGTCAGATAACCCTGAATTTTTCTGCAAGCTGAAGAAAGCCTTATATGGGTTTAAACAATCTCCTCATGCCTGGTATCACATACTGGATATGTATCTACAAAACAAAGGATTCAAGAGAGGAACAATTGACAACAATTTATATATCAAAATAGAGGGTAATTATTTTCTCATTGTCTTGGTCTACGTCGATGACATCATCTTCGGTAGTAATAATGCCTCAATGGTACAATGGTTTTCTTCTACCATGCAGTCTGAGTTTGAAATGTCTATGATAGGGGAACTACCATTTTTTCTGGGTTTGCAAATTACTCAGAGGTCTGAAGGAATATTTCTCTCTCAAGAAAAATATCTAAGGGAAATGTTGAAAAGGTTTCAAATGGAAGATTCTAAACCTATGAGCACACCTATGGTCACTGGATGTAAGTTAAGCAAGGATGATGACTCACCTGATGTTGATGAGAGTTAATATAGGTCTATGATAGGCATCCTGTTGTACATAACAACATCTCGTCCAAACATAATGCATGATGTTGGAATCATAGGAAGGTATCAGGCCACACCTAAACAGATTCATTTGTTAGCTGTCAAAAGAATATTCAGATACTTGAAAGGAACAATGGACTATGGCCTATGGTATCCTAGGAATAAAAATATTCAACTATCAGTCTATTCAGATGCTGACTGGGCTAATTGTGTGGAATAAAGGAAAAGCACGAGTGGAGGTGTGTTCTTCTTAGGATATTCTCTAGTAGCGTGGTTGAGCAAGAAGCAATGTTCCATTTCCTTATCAACTATAGAAGCTGAATACATTGTAGCTGCCACTTGATGTACCCAAGTATTGTGGATGATTCAGATAGTTGCAGACTTGGGGATAAATTATACTGCACCGATTCAAATCCATTGTGATAATACCAGTGCAATTAGTGTGTCAAAGAATCCTGTCTTCCACTCCAAGACCAAGCATATACCCATCAAGTATCACTTCTTGAGGGAATAGGTAACCAACTCTGTGGTTTCTTTGCATTATATTCCATCCAAATATTAGATTGCTGATATATTCACTAAACCGCTTGCACAAGCTCAGTTTGAGTATCTATGCCAGAAGTTGGGCGTGACCCCACTATCAATCTAAGAGAGTCTATCTTATCAGAGGGAGTATCTGTTGGTTGAATATATGATACCTCCGGAAAATTACTGCAACAACTCAGGGGGAGCATGTTTTTTCTTTGACATTGATGTCAAAGGGGGAGAAAAAGTGTGGATGTGTGGATGTTAGAGTTGGAGATCTAAGCAGAATAATGCAGCCCTTCATGGTTTCCATCAATGCCAAAGGGGGAGATGCTTGGCATGTTTGTAGGCATAAGTGTGCTTGTCATTGATGGCAAGATCAACAGTGCAATGTCGATGGCACAAGAAAAAAAGTGAAGACACAGAAAAGCAAGCTAGAGAAGAGATCAAATATCATAAGAGACAATACCTTGCACTTTCTAGAAGTTTAGCCGAGGACCAAGAGAAGGACTTGCAAGACGAGCAAAGGTCACACAACCTTTGACACTTAGAAATTATTCTAGGTTGGGAGGAAGCGTAAGCTCATAAGGAGGAGTGACAATGGCCATCGGATCAGAATCCAATGACCAGAGGAAGCACAGATGAGGAGATCAGATATCATTCGTTAGATCTGAGTGTGTAGACCAACAACTGTTGGATCCTAAGGAAAGTGCATGAGACAAGTTCTGAAGTCATCGAAACCGTCTATCGTCAGAGATGGTACATGGCGAAAGATCAACATTTTGTTGACTGAAAGGTCAAAGGAAGAAGGTTCTCTAACCCCTCAAACTCATGATATGAGATGTCGCAAAATGATCCTGGCCAATGGAGCTAGAGGACACATGGCGAGCGATTGGAATTTTGCTGAATCGCAAACTGGAGAAGTCAAAGGTGCGAGTTGTGGGAACTCCCGATACGCGAGGTCATGAAACAATCTTGGCTGTTGGAGCCACAGGACACGTGGTGAATGAGTGGAATTTCATTGAATTGCACATTGTAGGAGTCAAAGGAATATGACATAGGAACTCGCAATATGCGAAGTCACGAAATGATCTAGATCATCAGATCACCAAGGATCTGGACCGTTGATCTTGTTAGCACTGAAAGTCACACTTTGACTACTAAAGTGTAAGCTCAACACCCATCATAATGTGAAAGATAACTTTAGTTTTGAATAGGTCGATCAACAGGATGGATAAATAAAGAGAGAGGGCTGTAAACTGTAGATCAGTAGGCTACACCAATGGGCAATGGAGTCACAAACATCCTACTCATTGAAGGCACAAAACCTGCTCAATAGAAAACAAGATTATATGCTGATAGGTGGAAGAATGTAGAAGGAAAACATAAGATAGAATGTTCACTAAACAAAGATCCTCTCAATTTAATGAATTAACAAATACTTGAACATAAACAATGTTGATTTGAAAAATACAACAGATCCTCTGCTGCTTAGGGATCCATAAATCATTGATAGTCTTTGATCCTCAAATATGCAATATATTCAAATAAGAAGAAATATAAACAAAAGGGTTACAATATGAAATCAAAGCTCTCATGAGTCTCCAATAGTAGTAATGCTTACAATCATAAAATTCTCACAGGCTTACAAATGAACACACATAGGAAAATTGCCTACTCCTACTCTCTCTAGCTTCTCTTGGCTCATGAATCCCAATTATCCAAGATATCTCTTCTTCCTTAAATAGAAAATAAGATCCAAATAAAATTATTAGGTCGAATCCCATCTCCTCCATTGGATTCTAAGCATTGGATATAGGTGGGAACAATCAAAGAGACAAAAATCCAACAAACTGCTAATTTTTCAGGAATTTGTTGGAAGTCATTAATAAATTGTTTCCACCTCATTGAATGAGGCCTTTTATGGAGATAAATCATAGGTGAAGGTGTCCCTTGACATCTAATTTATCCTTGATAATCCTTTCAAATCCTCCTTGACAGGTGGCAACCTCCCAACAAGGTGAATATCAAAACCATGATTGCTACAGGAAATTTGGTAGTGTCGCTGTGCAGATTCAGTAACGCCACTTCTATGTCTAATATCTCTCAAACCATAACAAATTTTGAAAAATTGAGAGAGGTTTTTGTTACTTGGAAAGTTATGAAAAACAACCTTCTCCAATTTTCAAAAATACCTTCTCAATTGTTCACAATCTAAGTTTTAAGTTAGTGACTCAAAACTGGTAAAATAACTCTGCACAATTCGTTTTCTACCAGAATTTAGGTAGCGCCCACCTATGTGTCTACATGCGATTGGGTAGCGCAAATACGTGAGTGATTTTGATGCTTGAACTTGGATATTGGGTATAACCCAATATAATTTCAATTTTCCCCAAAATAAATAAAATATCCCATAACAATTGTATTCTTTTGCCAAAATGAATAATGAAGGATTTATGAAACACAGAGGCATAAACCAATCTTGTGCTAACATAGGCTCCATGGGGGATAGATTCCTCCCCGTGAGGCTCTAATAACTCTTGTAGTTTTAGTGTCTTATCCTAGGGCTGCTCCCAACCTTTAACCTCTGCAATCTGCTTTGATATGTGAACTTCAACTGAAACTAAATGCAAATGAAAACTGAAACTGACAAAAATGATGAAAATGATGCTTGTTCAACAAGATTATTGCACACACCTACTCTAATTATTGGGAAAATGAATCATTCAAGTTACATGCAACAACCAATGAATCCATTTCAACATTTTTTCAACTATTTGAAGCTTTGAAATGTGCTTCCTTAAGCACCAGAGATAATTCTTACTTGAAGGCACGTCAAAGAAACATTTGGAAATACACTTTCCATTGAAAAAATCAATGATCCTAGGCCCACTTTCTTCTTGCAGGCATGATGCAAATGGATCCTGAAAAACATCATCAATACTTGACCCTGCGACATTGATTTATGTAAAAAGGAAAAGTATTGCATTAGGTCCTTCCTCTAATGTTCTTGGTTGTTGTATGGCTTGCTGATTTTCTGATTCATACTCAATACATATGGCCTTGGTCCACTCCTGGTAATGAGGTGTATTAGGAAAAAGGCTTAGTTATGCTTGTATTTATTTAATTTCAACCTTTCTCATATGATCACATGGAATTTGATCTTGGCTTCTTGATGAAACTGAGCTTGTGTCTTCAAGAGGAATAAGGGGTTGATAGGACAGTTAATCACAATTAGAAGTGCTTGGGAAACTACATTCTTCTATCTTATCTTCTGATTGTGAGGGATATTCATCATAGCTTGGCTTATGGTCCCAATTTCTCAATTTTTCACCCTCTAAAATTAGATTATCATCTTTTTCTTCTTTTTCAGCAACAAAAATATGACATGAGGGTTGAAACAAGCTATTGTTGCTTTGATGTGAAGGGTACTTCTCTGATATAAGGTCTTCAATAGACTGTTCATGGAAATCATCTTCATAATCATCATACAAAGGTGAATCAATGACCATTTGACTATTAATGGCTGAGGGGATTAGTACAATAGCTGGGACAACTGGTTGTTTAGTGAAAATATCCTCATAGTCATCAAAACTTGGCAAATCATGACACACTGGTTCATTAGAAATAGGAGGGATTACAACAACAACTTGTAAACTATGAATTTGTTCATGACAAGTTGCAACACTATTCTCATGATGAAATAAATCTGAACCTAAGATGACCTCTTGACTTAAATAATCGAGAAAAGGAGGAAAAAGGGAAATGATGGATTGTCCATATTGATCTTTCTCTTGGGGACCTAGATTTTGACATGAATGATGCATTTGTTCTTCAAATTTAGGAAAAACATTATGAAACTCATCATCTAAGTCCTTCTCTCTACAATCATCCCCTTCATCATCACTGCTAGAGGAATCACTTGCATACCCCTCACAACAATTCTCAAAAAGTCTTTCAGTTGGATAAATGATCTTGCAATGAGAATAGAAAACATCATGAAAGTCCTTCAAAGAGGAAATACTAGAATCAGGGAGTGTTCTATACCATTACCTCGCATTGCCTTCCAATGAATACATGAACATTTTCATCAATATATCTTCATGATGGATGTCAAGCTGCTGCATCAAAGCATGAAATTCATGAACATGATCAAAAGGGTTGTCATCTTCACTTTCATAAAATATGGGCAGCAGATCTTGCCATTCATCAATTTGAGGCACAAGATGTGGATAACCATCTATGGCTAAGAAATTGAGTGGGGCAAACCTCCTGGCCAGGATATCTTTCATATCCATTCAATTTGTCTCATCCCCAGTGGAGTCACCAACAGATTCCAAACAATGGAGTTGCCATGGTGAATGTGCAGTCTTGAAGGTGTCCAACTTTAGTCACCATCTAAAGCTGGAGCTGTGCAGTGTCGTTCTTCCCAGGGATATTTTCAATCAACTCAAATCTATCCCCGACAACGACGCCAATTATGTTAGCACTGAAAGTCACACTTTGACTGCTAAAGTGTAAGCTTAACACCCATCAAAATGTAAAAGATAACTTTGGTTTTGAATAGGTGGATCAGAAAGATGGATAAAGAAAGAGAGAGGGCTGTAAACTGTAGATCAATAGGCTACACCAATGGGCAATGGAGTCACAAACATCCTACTCATCGAAGGCACAAAATCTACTCAACAGAAAAAAAGATTATATGCTGATAGGTGGAATAATGAAGAAGGAAAACATAATATAGAATGCTCACTAAACATAGATCCTCTCAATTTAATGAATCAACAAATACTTGAACATAAAAATGACTTATGGGAAAAATACAACAGATCCTCTACTGCTTAGGGATCCATAAATAGTTGACAACCTTTGATCCTGAAATATGCAATATATTAAAATAAGAAGAAATATAAACAAAAGGGTTACAATCTGTGTTACCCATGATTTTGGTCATCATGATGATGTATTGATGATGGTGTACTCAAGATCTTCATAAGAACTTTCTCCTGAGAAAAGTTACTTTCTTCTCTTTCCAGAAATATCATTTTTGAAGGAGGTTCGCAGGCTGCTAGTATATTTGCCTGTGAGAATGCATGATTCTCACAGGCTTCTTTAAGCCAGGGTGCGAGAAGTTCGCACTGTGTTGAACGGCTAGGGTGCAAACTCTTTCTAAAGCAAGGAAAAAGATGGATTCTTGATGCTTCTAGAAGAGAATATTCTAGAAGGATGAGATGGCATTCGAATGGTTATCCTAGTACTAGATTCCCTGATATTTTGGGATCATTCTTATCCAAGTAACCAATTCATTCTCTCCTATATATCGAGTGAATTATCATGGAGAAGGCTAAGCAAGCAAAGAGAAGCAAGATTCATTGGAGAATTGGTGAAAGGATTGTGTGAAGGACTGATGCTACAACAGCTAGGAGACTTCAGCAAGTTCATCCAAAAGAGTTGATCTTCTTCATGCAAGTGAGCAAGTGTGTGTGTCGGAGCCAAGGGCCATCGAAAGGAATTTTGCAACATAAAGGCTTAGGTTGTAATCTTTACTTTCCATTAATATGATACAGTAATATGTTCCTTTCCCATAAATCTAGTTCCACTTTATTGTATAACTCCTTGATCATATACATAGATTGACTGTTGAATAGATTGTGCTTTATTCACTTCAGTTGGTTTGTATTGTTTTGGTCTTGACTGTACGAGAGCACTGGAGCGAAGTGGGAGAAACAAAGACCAAAGGAAGCGATAATAAGGTATGTTCTTTGTTCTTGCCTCCTATTTAATTCAATGGTTAGAATCTAGGGAAAGAGTCATGTTCTGTCTTGCTTTGTTCTAGATTCAGGTGGATCTAGGGAGATCGGTTTGTGTCCACACTTACATATTTATCCAATAACAATCTGAAATCACAACTCTCATGAGTCTCCAATAACAGTAATGCTTACAATCATAAAATGCCCACAAGCTTACAAATGAACACACATAGGAAAATTGCCTGCTCCTACTCTCTCTAGCCTCTCTTGGCTCATGAATCCTCATTCTCCAAGAGATCTCTCCTTCCTTAAATATAAAATAGCATCCAAATAACCTTATGAGGTCGAATCCCATATCCTCCATTGGATTCTAAGCCTTGGATATAGGTGGCAACAATCAAAGAGACAAAAATCAAACAAATTGCTAATTTTCAGGTATTTGTTGGAAGTCATTAATAAATTGTTTCCACCTCATTACATGAGGCCTTTGATGGAACTAAATCATAGGTGCAGGTGTCCCTTGACATCTAAGTGATCCTTGAGAAGCCTTTCGAATCCTCCTTGACAGGTGGCAACCTCCCAACCAGGCGAATATCAAAACTGTGGCCGCTAGGGGAAATTCGGTAGTGCCACTGTGCAAATTCGGTAGCACAACTTCTATGTCTAATATCTCTCAAACCATAACACATTTTGAAAAATAGAGAGAGGTTTTTGTTATTTGGAATGTTATGAAAAAAAATGTCCTCCATTTTTCAAAACTACCTTCTCAATTGTTCACAATCCAGGTTTTAAGTTAGTGACTCATAAATGGTAAAATAACTCCGCACAATTCGTTTTCTGCCAGAATTTAGGTAGCAAATTTAGGTATCACTCACCTGTGTGTCTGCGTGTGATTGGGTAGTGTTGAAGGGTGAAATTGACCGTCCGTCAACTGAGAGAGTGGATCTGGTCCGGGGTTGTCTAAATAACCCAAGCCTTTTGGGATAACCCACCCTGACGGGTTTAGCGGCTCCATTAGCCGATATAAGTCCTAAGGAAAAAAAATAAAACTACTCTAAATTAACTAATCTAACTAAAAATAACTATTAAAACAAACTAATAAACTAATATAACTAAAAATAACAAACTAAACAAATCTAACTATTATATATACAATCTACTATCTAATACTATGCTAACTCTAAGAAATTAAATATCTAACTACTAATAGAAATAAATCTTATTCACAAATGTACAATATTTACAATTTACAGATTTGTATGGAAACCTGAAAAACTCATTAATATTCCGTCCTAAGACAACGAGAGCTATTGTTTTTGATTTTTTTAATTTTATGAAAAAGAAATAAACTGAAAACTAACTAAACTAAGCAACTAAAATACTAACTCTAACTACAAATCTAAACTACACATATATCTAACTAAACTACTTAAATTATACTAACAAATTAACTATCAAATAAATAACAAACTRACYTGRAGAAAMGCTCCAGGTTTKTCYTGTATATRATGAYTGTCTTAGCWGATYGGAGRGAGGAAACCCRCACCGAATTMTCYRSRAGMTTMTYRTAAACTARAAGCHGYDGTGCTMTTCAAATATRATTAYARGRCAAACAADACATAAAAAYTACAACAATCTTATGATTTATAAATCTTCACAGTTAGATAMATCTGTATGCAAAGATCTATACAAAATGATTCAATTAACGAAGAAGAGAAATCTGTGATTCATTAACTGAAACTAAGTAATTGCTGTATTTTTAAATAATGAAAGAGATCAGATATGGACAACACATTAATCAAATCATATCATCCTGCAATAGATTATGATAGCTAAAGTAGTCTATAATCAACTGCAAACTGACATGCATAAAACTTGAAACAAAAGTTTGATATATTTAAAGCGAAAGCTGTTACAAGACATCAACTCTCGTCTCAGTTTGAATCAGAAATCCATAGCCTGGTTCTCCCACAATTGAGGATGATTCTTATTACAAAAAATAATAAGTATTTAAAGACCTCCTACAGGGTAAAACATCCCTGTGGAAGTTATCAAAACTGTTTACAGAAAATCTGGGAGGATATCCCAAGTTCCTATCTCTAACTCAACTAACAACTTAAAAATAAAACTATATCACATAAATATCTCCTAGACTGCCACAACATGCCCAATGCAATTCGAATGTACCTGAAAGAGGTCAAAAAAGGACAGGTTAAGAGGGTATTTTGTTGATAAAATTGATAAAAATCTAATTCTAAAGACTAGCTACAGAATCTTGCGATTCTGTAGCTGGTCTAAATCAACCACATAATCGTATTAAAATCAATCCAAATCATAGAAAATACATTCAAACTATCAAACGATATTTGATTGCTAAAAGCCTTATTCAAATCAACACTTGTATGCAAATTAAACAAACTAAATCAAATGATAGCCTAGATAGCTACACTCTGTTTAATTCGTTATAACCAATTCGAGTAAACAAAATCATATTGGATAACCAACAGTAATGAAATCGATCCATAGACCAATTGAAATCAACACAAAAGGTTTCTTCGGCTATCCGCAAGATCAATTTGAATCCAGACCAAATTAACATGATCGTTTTCTCAAATTAATCGCCCTATATTAAACATAACAAACGATCCATGCTATTAGCGGATCAAATCAAAACATGTATGTAAATTATCACAAACGAAATCAATATAGAATTAATCGGTTGATAACAGGGTCTGTGGGACTCATCCAATCGTTTGTTATTGCCAATTGGGGACAGACAAAATCGATTGACTTTCAACAAAATCATTACTTGAATTCATTTCAAAACGAACTGTTGACCGAATTTTATCATACAAATTCAACATAGATGACATATGTCGATTTGAGTTTAACAAACTCAGTTTTGAAAATTAAAATCAATAGAGTAACATCAAGTCTATTTTCGATACGAATCCAACTCATAAAAACAATCGTGCTGACTCAAGATACGCAACAATCCAATAAAAACAAGAGAGAATCAAACAGTTTGAGTTTAACATAGTCGCTATGAGTCAAACAATTCCATGATTTCAGTGAAGAGATCTTTTGCACATGTTAGATATAATCCAAATCCAAATGAAAATGTTGACAAAACAGAGTCGTTTTTCCAATTTAATAGACCTCATCATAATTATCAAGCCAATTCAATCCTATGAAATCGTTTCAAAAATCAAATCATAAAAACTAAATTAGGGTCGCTGTAATCCAACCACAACGAAATTATATCAAATCAAAACATAGTCATGCTCTAATCTTAGCATAAAAACCTCCTGTTCAGGTCAGATACAAACAAAAATCCAAGTGAAAGCAAAAACCATTGATTTCGTTAACTCAAATCAACAGAATTATTCAAAACGAATCAAACTTAGTGAAAACCGATCAATTACTAAACTGGGCACGACCAAATCGTGTAACCAAATCATCACTTCATTTATTTTTAGCAAAACGAAAACAATGTATAGGATCCACAACATAACTGTTTTTGATATGGCTATGACAGAGTCATTTCGAACAATGGACAGAGCTATTTGAAAACCAAACTCAATTCATTATATTAATCCTAGCAATTCATAGAACGAAATTGATATCGAAATTCATACTTGGATGATGAGCAGACAACTTGGCCATGAAAATTTGGAATTTACGAAGGCCGTAGTTGATTCGACATTCCTAAATACGATGGAACTAGTGGTTTTCTGCTTCTTGTCATTAGCTTGAAGCTTATCCCTTTGGCTTGTCAATACTGTAACTTGGTTTTCCAACGATTTGATTTTCGACTGTAATAAGGGAATGTCTGTATAGTAGCATTCCAACCACACATTACATTGGTTGCATGATGACTGCCCGGGCTTCGAAATTGCAGGTGAGGGTTTGTTTAAAACGCCAAGGGTTTCATTAGGTAGCTTGATCCCAGGGTAACTAGGATTGTTCTTTAAGCACGGGGGAAAATTAGAAACAAAATCATAGGGTGGCTCGGAGCACGGAGCTTGGGAATAAGGGTACTCACTAGCCAGGAAGCGCTCGATATCAGAGTCAGAATCTTCACTGAGGACTATGGGCTTCTGCTCAACATTTGGCTTAGATTTATTTCGGGCCAGTCTTGATATGAGTCAAGCATTCTTTTTACTTTTGCCATTGATAGTAGGGTTACCCTTAACCTTCTTGCTCACAGGCTTTTTTACAGCCTCAACCTTGTCTGTTATAACGTCGGGTAGGTCGATATCAGGGCTAACCGAGGGTTTGGGAGAGGGTAGAAGGGCATGAACATGCACGAGTGGCCCGACCTTAGTCTCACTAACCACAGACTTATCAACTTGGACAGACTTTGGATCAACAAAACCATTCCGAGAGAGAAAATCTTGCCAACTATCGCCGTGGAGGTTTAAATAATGAACGACGATGAGTCTGATCAGGCCATGGTGAAACAAGCTACTATCAGCCTTCTCTCGTTTAAACCTCTTATCCATTTTATAAAGACTACACTAGAAATAAAATGGCATATTCAATGGATAACCCATGAAATTCATTAACAATCGAAGGTGATAAAGAAAAACCAGTCCATACCGACCCTCACAGGTCACGAATTGTTTAACCACTATCAAAAGATCATGCCACCTTGGTTTAAGCGTGGAAATAGGCATACCTCTATCACAGGATGTGACGTTCCGTGAGACGAACAATAACGACCATGGCACCTCCTCAACTTTAGAGTTTTTAAACCATCGCTGGCCCGTGGCTGCTAATCTTGTGGCAGAGCTGATGAACTCTTCATTGATTTTAAGCTGAATGTCACCTATTTTGGCCCTACACCCATCAAAATTTAGGGTGAACTGCTATGAAACAAACAGATTAAAACCCTGAAACCTCTGTACAAATGTGAGCTAACCATTATCTTGTAAATCTTTCCGGGCGTTATCGAACAGTAGCAGGGCTTGACTACCGTTCGACTCAATTCGCACCACCGGTGCCATGGAGGAGAGCACACGGTAAGTGATGTGAATGAGCCAGGGTTTGAACGCAGCCTACGCAGGGGAAGGACACTCAAAGGTTTACCCGATGCTAGCAGAGGTGAAACAGGGATAGGGGTAAGCATTAATGATATCGTGCGAAGGTGGTGGAGCTGGTTCATACATGCACGAGAGTCATATCTATAGTACAACCACCGACGCAAATAGCTGTTCAACCCATTATTGTATAGGTTAACAATGATGCCAATCAATCAACCAATGAAATCAATGGTAAGTGGATAAACCACTCGCGCAATCAAAAGTTATTCCATAGTTTTAAAACCAAACACACAAATCGAAACCAATACCAAGTGTTGTATGAAACGATTCACACCAAGGGTTTAAACCATAACACCAATGCTTTTTCATATAATCAATATGCCAAGTGAATTGATCAAATAACATGTAGATCCAATTACCAATGCATCACAACTCAATCACTCATGAAACAAAATTACATAATCAATCAAAGAATGTCAAATGAGCACAGATCAAAAGGGTTTTGCCAACTGCATAATGATAAGTAAAATGTAAACGCAATGGGCATATTGACAAGAATGATAACGACAATTTAGTGAAGAGTTTAATGCCACTTCGAAAGACCAAGTTTTCACTCTTACAATCGTGAAAACAAGAACAAAGGTAAGTGTGTAAATAGTGCAAAAATAAAAGTGTCGTTTATTTGAGAATTGCGATGAAAAATTAAGGTTTGCAAAACATTGGTTTAGGCAGCTTATAAGGACAGTAGAAAATGTGAATTGGATGCCAACAATGGCGACACATTGGTAGAAGCAGTTATCTCTGCCAAAAGAACAAATTCAGATTAGGATAGCAAAGATAATTCCAACTCAAAAATAACAACCAGAAAATCGTATAAACATCATCATTAACCAACTATTCCAACAGTGTTTTAAAAGATGAAAACCGATAATAGTCTTAAGACCAACGAGTCACAATATTAAAGATAAAATATCCAATACTGTTGACAGAGCCACTGCTGCCAACAAGCATCCATAGCCTCGACAGGGTTGCCATTTAACCCACTCTAACATCTGTATCCTGCCAAAGTTCTAGATCAGAATAAAGGACATTTTATGGTTATGAGGTTTCTTATTTGCAAATTTTCATATACCCGACATTGCTTCGCTGCCAGCGGGCCTGTTCAGTACCCCAACGAAGTTGTCTTGGCGTCATGCATGCATTTACCCGCTGCCAACAGACCTGTTCATCATCCCGGCGGGTTTACAAGCACTTCCCATAGCTCTATTAATAATTTATTTTGTTTTTTCTTCTTCAAAGACATATAGTTGAGCGGGGTGACGTTGAAATCATGATATTTTAACATATTTTTTTTTTAGACCTCATCAGATTTTTTTTAGAACTGTCCTTTATTAAGATCCAAAGATGTTTCATTTACAAAAACAACTTCCTAAGGTAGGGAGGCATCTTCTGAGTCATTCCCTTAAGGAATAGGGACAGTGTAAAAATATAATAGATGATCATGACAAGCTTTACTCAGAGATCGAAATCAGTCAACTTCTTTCAAACAATAGACTTTTTTCCAACACAGATATAAATTTCAGAAATATACAATCGATGTTTATATAATTTTCTTAGCAGTTATTTCAGTGAAGGAATTTTCTGTTTTCTTTATCTGAATAACTAGTATACAGGTATGTGTATCTCCAAAAACACAAACTGATAAACTCAAAGAAAAAATAAAAAACAAAAGCAAACAAAAAAAAAAACAAAACAAAAATATGTACATAGTATACAAGGGTTGTTGTCAAACAAAGTATCTTTTCAGGGCTTGGCCATTCACCGGATAGGTGTCAGGCTATCCTTCTAGATTTTTCAATCGAAAAGAACTGGGACCTAAGTTTTCAGCAATTAAAAATGGTCCAAGCCATAAGTTTTGAAATTTCGTGTGCTCTCCCTTTCCCTCATGTGGTTTGTCCCATTTCAAGATGAGATCACCTACTTCGAAATTCCTATTAGAAGCAGAGTTAGAATCAAACCAGCTTTTAACCAATAGTTGATGCTGATCTAACTTTCATTTAGCTTGGGTTCTTACCTCTTCTAGCTTCATCAAAGCGTTAATTTAGTTTTCCAAAGGGGAACAATCTTCTTCTTAGATTTTCTGTGAAAACTATAGTGAAGGAAGAAGAATGTGAGGTGGCAGAATTGCTTCTCTGCCATAAACGAGAAAAAAGGGGGAGTTACCTACAACAGCTTTTGGTGTTACCCTATCAGCCCACAACGCGTTTAACAGTGCATTGTGCCAATTTTTGTGATTTTCAACAACCGTTCTCTTGATGATTTTAATCAAGTTCTTGTTTGTCGATTCTGCCAATCCGTTGCCCTAGGGGTAATAGCTAGTAGAATACTTCAATTTAATTCCTTTTTCCAAAGTGAACTCGCTCATCTCAAGAGAGGAAAAGTAAGAAGCATTATTGAATACTAAACAATCATGGATACCAAAACGAGTGATAATATTCGAATTTAGAAAGGCAATTACCTGACTGGTGTTGACTGTTCTTAACACAGCAGCTTCAGACCATTGGGTAAAGTAATCTGTGGCTGTCACAATAAACTTGTTCTGTTGTGAGGACAGGGGGTTGATTGGACCTATGATATCAAGGCCCCACTGCTGAAAAGGAGAATCTACTGAAACAGGTTGTAAAGGAAAGACTGGTTTTTGTAACCGCCCTGATGCTTTTTGACAAATGATACACTTACGACACAAATCATGGGTGTCTTTAAAAAGCGTGGGCCAGTAATAACCATCTCTTAAAACCTTATGGGTAGTGGTGTCACCACCAAAATGTCCACCAGCTTCTCCTGCATGCAAATCTAGCAAGACTTTTTCTGCTTCATCTTTTTCAAGACAAGGCATCAGTATGCTGTCAAAACTTTGATGAAACAGGATACCATTAACCAGATGAAAGGAGGTAGACTTTAATATCAACGCTCTTATTTTAGCAGGATCTAGGTGATGGGGGGCTGACCCATGTTCAAGACAGAATCTTATATCGTCATACCAAGGATTGACAGAGTTTTGTGCACAACAAATTAGATTTGGATCGTGTTGTCCTAGGTTTGACGGGTCACTTTCTTCTTACTGTCCTGCTGCTGAATCAACAACTAAATTGCATAACCCTTGGCCTCTCACTATCTGAGCTGGGGTGATTTCTAAGTCGTACTCCTGTAAGGAGGTGACCCAGTTAGCCCTCTTTTCTCCTAGTTCCTTCTGCACTAACAGGTTCCTAACGGCTGGGTAGGGGACAATGAATTTCATCCTTGACTTATAAATATAGGACCGGAAGTGCTTGAATGCTTTGAAAACATCATAGGCTTGTCGATCTACCACTAGGTAATTAAGTTCAACGCCATTGAAAGTAGAGCTCATAAAGGAAATGGGTACTTCATTGTTCTTGGCATTCTTTTGGGTTAGGACGGCGACATAGGAACGGTCAGAAGCAAAAGTGTAGAGTGTAAAGTCTTGAGAAAAATTGGGGCTCATGAGAGACAGAGCGTCTATTATGTCCTTCTTTATTGCATTAAAAGCTTGATTTTCTAGGGGTCCCCAGTGATATTGGGTGTCTTTCTTAATTAGGTTCTGCAAGGGTCTGACCATTTCAGAGAATCTAGGGACAAATCTTCTCACAAAGTTAATCTGGCCTAAGAAAGACTGCATAGATTTTTTGGATGTAAGAGGGGGAAGTTTCCTGATGACTTGAGTCCTATCGAGGTCGATAATCATCCCTTCACTTGACATAATAAATCCCAAGAGTTTACTATGTTCTACTGCAAAGATGGATTTTTTAGGATTTAAGGAGATGTCGTATTTACGACATCGCTGTAGAACGGCTCATAAGTGAGCTAGATGATCGGTTTTGTTTTTAGAGAAAACGGTAACATCATCTAAGTAAACTACGACAGACTGATTGATTAAGCCTCGGAAAGCAATGTCCATTGCTCTCTGGAAAGTGGCACCGGCATTAATCAATCCAAAGGGAATTTTTCGATAAGCATAAGTGCCCCACGGGGTACGGAAGGTAGTTTTAAGTTGGTCTGGTGGAGACATCAAGACTTGGTTATACCCCAAGAAACCATCCAGTAAGGATATCCTCTCAGAACCAAATACTTGTTGAAGGATCTGTTCCATGGGTGGGACAAGATAGTTGTCTTTATCAGACGCTCTATTAAGGTTTCAGAAATCAACGCAGAGTTGAATTTCCCCACTTTTCTTCCGGACTGGGACAAGGTTAGAAACCCATTGAGTGTGCCTAACAGGAAAAATTATCTTAGCATTTAGGAGCTTATTCAATTCTTTTTGAACGGTTGGTTCGAGCTTAGGGTGCATTTTTCTCAATTTTTGTTGAAAGGGTAAGGTTTGGGGCTTCATAGGAATGACATGCTGTATGATGTCAGGGTCAAAAGTTTAAAGGTCATCATACGTCCATCAAAAGACATATTTAAATTCTTTGAACAATTTAATAAAGGCAACTTTTTCTTGTTGAGAACATCCTACCCCTAGATTAATACACTACGGATTTTCATTAGTTCCTAAGTTTACTTTTTTGTATGATAATGAGGAACTATTGGTTTTACAGTTGACCGAATTTTTAAATTTATCTTGAAGATCATAAAACTTCTCTAATCTAAATACATATTTAGGGATCGACTTTACCATGTCCGATGAAGATTCATGAGTTCTCGGATCTGGTATTACCATGAAATCGTGCAAATTGTCGTCGTGCGTGCGTTCGTCTATCACCACGCCTTGAAAAGTTTCTTCCATGTGTAGAAAGTTAATAATCTACTGATCGTCGTCAAAGACTCTCCAGTTTGTGATGTTGTCGAGAACGGATGGCCGGAACAACAGTTTGACGGAGAATACATCTGGGGACAAGCCTTTGCGGGAAAGAGTTTAGAAGCTACATTAGCTAATAAATCTGCTTCAGAGTTATTCAATCTAGGAATAGAATTTATATTGAAAGCATAAAATTTATTCATTAAATTCCATACCTCAGATTTGTAGCTTTTAAGATGCGGAGACAGATAGTGGATATAATCTCTTACCTGTCTAACCACTATTTAAGAGTCGCCAAAGACGGTCAAATTTTGAATGTTCATATCTAAAGATTTTCTGAGACCTTGCAGTAAAGCCTCATATTCTGCAGTATTGTTAGTACATTCAAATTCTAACCTACATGTAATCAATGTTTTGTTACCTGTCGGGTTGATAATAACGCAACCTGCGCCAACTCCTTCTTTGGACTTTGACCCGTAAAAATAAAGAGACCAAATTTGATTTTCATCGGGTACATGAGATCGTTGCGTAGAAGTTGTTGGCTGCACATATGCTACAATCTCAGACTGTTGTTCTGGATTGGTGATAGCTGAAGCCTCGGCGATGAAATTGCCGAAAAAGGTGTCCATCCCTTGTACTTCGGGTGAATCAATAGAAGGTGTAAATGGTTCATTGGGATCATTCAAATCTGTGACTGTGAACTTAAGGTAGCGCTCACGATTTACCTTGATCTTGTTGGGCTTGCCGTTCTCTGGAAGCCATAGATGAGACCAATCTTTCAAGAAATAACCATGTAGATGCTCCGACCAGTCCCTGCTTAAAAATAGACCACACACTTCTGGAATATCCACAACAATAATATCAATGACTTGATGAACCTTGGGGTTAGACGATAATATTATAAGCACATTCTTTAGTTCACCTATAACTTTAACATTGGTCCGATCAAGTTGTATGATTTTTAAGGTGGAGGGTTCAACTTCAGTGTTAATCTTTTGGCATACAGACCATGGCATCACATTGGATGACGCTCCTGAGTCTACCATACAATTGTGCACGTTTCTATTAAAGATTTCAAAAGTTAACAAAAATGGAGGTACATTTTTGTGAGTACTAAGGGTAGTAGTTTGCGTCTTTTTACTCGCAGTTTCTAAAGCTACTTTATCTACATTATTTACATTACTTACAGGAAGGCTTCCTTTATCTTGAGGATCAAGATTGTTTTTAGTGGAAGTCTTCCGAGGAACTTTGTTCTGCACAACCTTGTTACCACTTGAATTACCATTTTTTCCATTTTCTGAGATATTCTGTAACATTTTTTGTAGCAGAAATGGAAATTTCAATAACTCATAAACATAAATGTTAGCTCTCAACTTTTAAGATCTTCAACTACATCATAATCTAAGTTGGGGTTCACATTACTCTATTTAGTCTCAACTGATTTAGATTGCTTTGGAGGCGAAGTTGTAGTGTTCTCGGTAGAAGGTTTGTTTGCTGTCTTACTCCTGGTATTATAAGGATGAACTGTCTTGAAGTTAGCTTGAAAGATGCTATCCGAGAAGTGTCCAAAAATGTTTGGAGAAGACTCCTCTTCTTGAACTGTCTCTTGTTCAACTACCTCCTCAGGAATCTCAGGAGGCATCAAGTTATCTTGGGCTTCTAGAATTGTTTGAAGGGCACATTGCAGACTTTCTAGATTAAGGCCTTCGGTGGTTGGATTAGGTTAGTTGGTAGGAAAAGGCTTCCAAAATGGGGGCTTGTAAGGTCCTTTGCTCGAAGAAGCTTCTTCGATCATCCTATTTAAGTCTATAACTTGATTTGATAGTTTTTGAACAACTTTAGTTAAGTTTTCTAAATCAGAGCTTTTAGGTTGTGTTTTGCTTTGAGTAGGTCTGGGGAAGATTTCAATCTTCTTTTTGGAAGAAGAACTAGTCTCTGTTTCATTGCTAGTAGAGTCTTTAAGACTAAGTATGTCTTTTTCAATCTGGCTGGCCTACTCAAAGGCTTCTAACAACATGGATTTCTTAGATCGTTTAACCCAAATAGCTATACTTGATGCAAAGATTTAGTGTAGTATGCTATTATAAGATTCTCGGAGGGCATGGAATCAACATGGATTCAATTTTTAAGTGTTAAGAATCTTTGATTAAAGTATTTAACTTTTTCTTTTGGGTTCATTCTTAAGCTAGAAAGGTCCATGACCAAGACTTTCAGAGGCTTACTGTCTCCGAATTTTTCCAAAAAGCATGACTCAAATTTTTCCCAAGACACGGTGGTATGGGGTTGCTGGGAAAAGTACCATGTAGATGCATTTCCCTTGAAAGTATAGGGGAACAACCTATAGACAACGTCTTCATGCTCGAAATTATGGAGTTTTATGGCTAACATAAACTTTTTAATGTGATCTTCAGTGATCTGTTTTGAGTCAGGGTCAAACTTGGGAAGCCATTTCTCCGGATGTTTAGGTAAAGGATGCTGAGATCCAGGTATAGCTACCGCATCCTGGTCGAGCCAAGGCCTAGTAGGGTTGTTCTGGTTTTCCATTAGTGTAGTGGGTGTGGAAGGCTGAGAAGGGGATTGCCTTCGTCAGAGGAATCTCCTCCAAAAGAGGAAGGAGACGATGGAGGTGGTGAAGGAGGTATTCCAGATCCTCCTGCAACAGGATTTAGGTTTGGATCTGTAGGATTCACAGTGAGATTAGTGCCTCCAATTGTTCTCTGATATCAGAGAAATCCAAAGGTTGGTCCAACGGACAGTTTGGTTGCCTCAAACGGGCTAAGGCACTATGAATTCTTATAAGAGATTGATGGACAATCTCTTGTATGTCACCACTTGTAGGATTAGGGGTTACTGGCTCATTTGTGATCCGTGGATCATCGATTGAAGTGGTTGCTGTTTGAGGGGGAATATTATTGTTTGAATGGATTCTAGTTACTATAGGTGAGCGATTAGGTGGTGGAGGAGTCTTGCGACCGCCTCGTTCCATTAATTAATTTCACACCCTCCTTCTAGCGCCATTTGTTGACGGGCGAAATTGATCATCCGTCAACTGGGAGAGTGGATTTGGGGTTGTCTAAATAACCCAAGCCGTTTGGGATAACCCACCCTGACGAGTTTAGCGGCTTCGTTAGCCGATCTAAGTCCTAAGGAAACAAAAGAAAACTACTCTAAATTAACTAATCTAACTAAAAATAACTATTAAAACAAACTAATAAACTAATCTAACTAAAAATAACAAACTAAACAAATCTAACTATTATATATACAATCTACTATCTAATACTATGCTAACTCTAAGAAATTAAATATCTAACTACTAACATAAATAAATCTTATTCACATATGTACAATATTTACAATTTACAGATTTGTATGGAAACCTGAAAAACTCATTAATATTCTGTCCTAAGACAGCGAGAGCTATTTTTTTTTTTAAATTTTATGAAAAAGAAAGAAACTAAAAACTAACTAAACTAAGCAACTAAAATACTAACTCTAACTACAAATCTAAACTACACATATATCTAACTAAACTACTTAAATTATACTAACAAATTAGCTATCAAATAAATAACAAACTAACCTGAAGAAACACTCCAGGTTTGTCCTGTATGATGATTGTCTTAGCAGATCGGAGGGAGGAAACCCGCACTGAATTATCCACGAGCTTCTCATAAACTAGAAGCTACTGTGCTCTTCAAATATAATTACAGGACAAACAATACATAAAAATCACAACAATCTTATGATTTATAAATCTTCACAGTTAGATAAATCTGTATGCAAAGATCTATACAAAATGATTCAATTAACGAAGAAAAGAAATATGTGATTCATTAACTGAAACTAAGTAATTGCTGTATTTTTAAATAATGAAAGAGATCAGATATGGATAACACATTAATCAAATCATATCATCCTGCAATAGATTATGATAGCTAAAGTAGTCTATAATCAACTGCAAAATGACATGCATAAAACTTGAAACAAAAGTTTGATATATTGAAAGCGAAAGTTGTTACAAGACATCAACTCTCGTCTCAGTTTGTATCAGAAATCCATAGCCTGGTTCTCCCACAATTGAGGATGATTCTTATTACAAAAAATAATAAGTATTTAAAGACCTCCTACAGGGTAAAACATCCCTGTGGAAGTTATCAAAACTGTTTACAGAAAATTTGGGATGATATCCCAAGTTCCTATCTCTAACTCAACTAACAACTTAAAAATAAAACTATATCACATAAATATCTCCTAGACTGCCACAGCATGCCCAATGCAATTCGAATGTACCTGAAAGAGGTAAAAAAAGGACAGGTTAAGAGGGTATTTTGTTGATAAAATTGATAAAAATCTAATTCTAAAGACTAGCTACATAATCTTGCAATTCTGTAGCTGGTCTAAATCAAACACAGAATCATATTAAAATCAATCCAAATCTTAGAAAATACATTCAAACTATCAAAAGATATTTGATTGCTAAATGCCTTATTCAAATCAACACTTGTATGCAAATTGAACAAACTAAATCAAATGATAACCTAGATAGCTACACTTTGTTTAATTCGTTATAACCAATTCAGATAAACATAATCATATTGGATAACCAATGGTAATGAAATCGATCCATAGACCAATTGAAATCAACACAAAAGGTTGCTTCGGCTATCTGCAAGATCAATTCGAATCCAGACCAAATTAACATGATCGTTTTCTCAAATTAATCGCACTATATTAAACATAACAAACGATCCATGCTATTAGCGGATCAAATCAAAATAGGTATGTAAATTATCACAAATGAAATCAATATGGAATTAATCGGTTGATAACAGGGTTTATGGGACTCATCCAATCATTTGTTATTGCCAATTGGGGACAGACAAAATCGATTGACTTTCAACGAAATCATTACTTGAATTCATTTCAAAATGAATTGTTAACCGAATTTTATCATACGAATTCAACATAGATGACATATTTCGATCTGACTTTAACAAAATCAGTTTTGAAAATTAAAATCAATAGAGTAGCATCAAGTCTATTTTCGATACAAATCCAACTCATAAAAACAATCGTGATGACTCAAGATACGCAACAATCCAATCAAAACAAGAGCGAATCGAACAGTTTGAGTTTAACATAGTCGTTATGAGTCAAACAGTTCCATGATTTCGGCGAAGAGATCTTTTGCACAGGTCAGATATAATCCAAATCCAAACAAAAATGTTGACAAAACAGAGTCGTTTTTCCAATTTAATAGACTACATCGTAATTATCAAGCCAATTCAATCCTATGAAATCGTTTCAAAAATCAAATCATAAAAACTAAATCAGGGTTGCTGTAATCCAACCACAATGAAATTATATCAAATCAAAATATAGTCGTGCTCTAATATTAGCATAAAAACCTCTTGTTAAGGTCAGATACAAACAAAAATCCAAGCGAAAGAAAAAACCATTGATTTCGTTAACTCAAATCAACAAAATTATTCAAAACGAATCAAACTTAGTGAAAACCGATCAATTGATAAACTGGGCACGACCAAATCGTGTAAACAAATCATCACTTCATTTATTTTTAGCAAAACAAAAACAATGTACAGGATCCACAACATAACTGTTTTTGATATGGCTATGACAGAGTCATTTCGAACAATGGACAGAGTTATTTGAAAACCAAACTCAATTCATTATATTAATCCTAGCAATTCATAGAACGAAATTGATATCGAAATTCATACCTGGATGATGAGCAGACAACTTGTCATGAAAATTTGGAATTTACGAAGGCTGTAGCCGATTCGACATTCCTAAATACGATGGAACTAGTGGTTTTCTGCTTCTTGTCATTAGCTTGAAGCTTATCCCTTTGGCTTGTCAATACTGTAACTTGGTTTTCCAACGATTTGATTTTCGACTGTAATAAGGGAACATCTATATAGTAGCGTTCCAACCACACATTACATTGGTCACATGGCGACTGCCTGGGCTTCAAAATTGCAGGTGAGGGTTTGTTTAAAATGCCGAGGGTTTCATTAGGTAGCTTGATCCTAGGGTAACTAGGATTGTTCTTTAAGCACGAGGGAAAATTAGAAACGAAATCATAGGGTGGCTCGGAGCACGAACCTTGGGAATAAGGGTACTCACTAGCCAGGAAGCGCTCAATATTAGAGTCAGAATCTTCACTGAGGACTATGGGCTTCTGCTTAGCATTTGGATTAGATTTATTATGGGCCAATATCGATATGAGTTGAGCATTCTTTTTACCTTTGCCGTCAACAGTAGGGTTACCCTTAACCTTCTTTCTCACAGGCTTTTTTACAGCCTCAACCTTGTCTGTTATAATGTCGGGTAGGTAGATATCAGGGCTGACCGAGGGTTTGGGAGAGGGTAGAAGGGCATGAACATGCACGGGTGTCCCTACCTTAGTCTCACTAACCACAGACTTATCAACTTGGACAGACTCTGAATCAACAAAACCATTCCGAGAGAGAAAAGCATGCCAACTATCACCGTGGAGGTTTAAATGATGAACGACGATGAGTCTGATCAGGCCATGGTGAAACAAGCTACTATCGGCCTTCTCTCATTTAAACCTCTTAGCCATTTTATAAAGACTACGCTAGAAATAAAATGGCATATTCAACGGATAACCCATGAAATTCATTAACAGTCGAAGGTGATAAAGAAAAACCAGTCCATACCGACCCTCACAGGTCACAAATTGTTTAACCACTATCAAAAGATCATGCCACCTTGGTTTAAGCGTGGAAGTAGGCATACCTCTGTCACATGATGTGACCTTCCATGAGACGAACAATAACGGCCATGGCACCTCCTCAACTTTAGAGTTTTTAAACCATCGCTGGCCCGTGGCTGCTAATCCTGTGGCAGAGCTGATGAACTCTTCATTGATTCCAAGTTGAATGTCACCTATTTTGGCCCTACACTCATCAAAAGTCAGGGCGAAATGTTGTGCAACAAACAGATTAAAACCCTAAAACCTCTATACAAATGTGAGCCAACCATTATCTTGTAAGTCTTTCCGGGCGTTATCGAATAGTAGCAGGGCTTAACTATTGTTCGGCTCAATTCGCACCACCGGTGCCATGGAGGAGAGCACACGGTAAGTGATGTGAACGAGCCAGGGTTTGAATGCAGCCTATGTAGGGGAAGAACGCTCAAAGGTTTACCTGATGCTAGCAGAGGTGAAACAGAGATAGGGGTAAACATTAATGACATCGTGCAAAGGTGGTGGATCTGGTTCATACATGCACGAGAGTCATATCTATAGTACAACCGTCGACGCAAATAGCTGTTCAACCCATTATTTTATAGGTTAATTATTATGCCAATCAATCAACCAATGAAATCAATGGTAAGTGGATAAACCACTCGTGCAATCAAAAGTTATGCCATAGTTTTAAAACCAAACACACAAATCGAAACCAATACCAAGTGTTGTATGAAATGATTCACACCAAGGGTTTAAACCATAACACCAATGCTTTTTCATATAATCAATATGCCAAGTGAATTGATCAAATAACATGTATATCCAATTACCAATGCATCACAACTCAATCACTCATGAAACAAAATTACATAATCAATCAAAGAATGTCAAATGAGCACAAATCAAAAGGGTTTTGCCAACTGCATAATGATAAGTAAAATGTAAACGCAATGGGCATATCGACAAGAATGATAACGACAATTCAGTGAAGAGTTTAATGCGACTTCGAAAGACCAAGTTTTCACGCTTACAGTCGTGAAAACAAGAACGAAGGTAAGTGTGTAAATAGCGCAAAAATAAAAGTGTCATTTATTTGAGAATTGCGACGAAAAATTAAGGTTTGCAAAACATTGGTGTAGGCAGCTTATAAGGACAGTAGAAAATGTGAATTGGCTGCCAACATGTAGCACAAATCCATGAGTTCTTTTGATGCTTGAACTTGGATATTGGGCATAACCCAATATAATTTCAATTTTCCACAAAATAAATAAAATATCCCATAACAATTGTATTCATTTGCCAAAATGAATAATGAAGGATTTATGCAACGCTGAGGCATAAACCAATATTGTGCTAACAGATCTGATATGAAGTTAGAGTCCATGATATTGATCACAACCGTTGATAAGAGGGAGATATCTCAGCCATTGATATGATATGAAACATTCGAAGTTTCACGTTTTGGGAGTTTGGAAGCAATTCATAGCAGGAGGTCGCGATATGCGAAATCACTAAATCACTTTATGTTTAGCATTCGGTCACAAATTGTGGTCATGTGAGAGGAAGGATCTAGTCCAACTAAGCTGTATTTCGGATATCACTGCTTGGGAGAGTCGAGATGTGTCATACGAAGATCCCCAAGGTCACGAGTCGCGAAGCGCCTGCTGGATAGGCGAATGGTCACCGCCAGTGGTCACATGGAAGGAAGTGGATTAGCCAGAAGAGATAGCACCCACTGTGTAGTTTTTAGCAGAAAGGGAAAAGGCACCAAAAGCATGAGGGGGCGGAGGTTCTCTGGGGAACTGCTAGAAACCACTGATTTTTTCTGCACAGAGAATTCAAAGAGGCTTCAGGGTGATCGACAGAGAAGATGAAGAGTCTCGACTGCCAGATAAGACAAGGAATCTCAGGATAACATCTTGTGATGATGAAGATATTTGGTAATGACAGAGAATATGAAGATTCTCGACTGCTAGAGAGGCTAAGGAATCTCAGCATAACGACCACTGATGAAAAATTCATAGGCAACATAACTGCCAGAGAAGATGAAGAGTTATGATGATGATCATGAGATGAATCGATGTGAGAAAGGCACGTAGAACTATGAAGGAATGAGATTTCTACCAGGGAGCTATGTGTCTGTGAGGTAGAGTTGCGGTGAACAACCTGTTGGGGAAAAAATATTACTATAAATAGCATGCAAAGGCATTACGCATGAGGCATGCAAAAGGTGCATAGAGAATATAAAAACGTATAATATAGAGGATATGAGCGATGTGATTGTGTGTAATGCATGCGTGTAGAAGCATGTTGTGTGGGAGGTGAAGCGCAAAATAAGCAAGGAAAAGAGATGCATATTTGAGAGAAGAAGAGAAAGTCAAGGTGCGCATGCACAGACAAAGAAGAAGATCAGAAAGCTCAAAATATGTGAGCAGAGAGACACTGATGCAGGCAGAGCAGAGTAGTGTAGCAGAACAATGATGAGACTAGTTATCCATTGATGAACATTGTATCACTGTAACAAGTTTCAGTAGCAAAGATTTATAATCAGTGTGGTAGGGAGATGCTAGGGAGGATTGTTGTCCTCAGAGTTTCAAGTGGGTGCTTGAACACAGGGAGTTGTATCTTCCATCTGGTTGCAACCAGAAAAATGAGGGTGGCAAGGTGGTGCAAGGGAGAACTACTGTTCTCTGTTATATAGGTTGGTGCCTGTGTGACTAGAAGTTGGTGCTTCCATCCAGTTTGTGCTGGAACACTTAGGGAGTGGGTTCTTCCTTCTAAGTGGATGCTAGAGAAACCAGAGAGTTGGTTCTTTGAGCAATTTGCAGCTTGCAAGATAGAGGTGGTATCCTCACAATGAGTTGGAGCTCATAAGTATGATAATGTACAAAATGTAAAGATTACTTATCATATCAAGAAGAAGAGGTTTTTACCCTTTATGGGTTTCCTCGGGAAAAATCTGTCTCTGTATATTTCATGTGTGTGATTGATGTTTAACATTCTATTGCTTATTTCCCAACATCATGGTGATTTTCATTATGTGTTTAGTAAAGAGTTTAAAATGGGAAATTTTTTTTAAGCACAGTAACAACTGATTTAGCCCCCCCTCTTAGTTGTCCAACAATTGGTATCAGAGCTGGTTCCTTTTATCTAAAGGTAGATCAATAAGCTTAAACATGTCAAGCCATGAAGGAACCTCAACGAATAATGCTCCCCTGCTCAATGGAACAAACTTTGCCTTCTAGAAAGTTAGGATGAGAACTTACATAATGTCTTTAGGTGTAGATGTCTGGGATGTGGTAGAGACTGGTTATGTAAATTTAGTTGTACTAGATAATAAGGATGACAAGCTAGAGTTCATCTTCAATGCTAAGTCTATGAATGCTATTCTGAGTGGGCTTGTAGAGGCATAATTTGTAAAAGTTATGCACTTAGAAACTGCCAAAGAAATGTGGAACAACTCATTAGTAGTTATGAAGGTAATGAGAAGGTAAAGGACACCAAGCTTCAAATCTACAGAGTAAAGTTTGAACAACTAAAGATGAAAGAAGATGAAACTATTGGGAAGTACTTTTTGAGAGTTGAAGAACTAGTAAATGCAATGAAAGCACTTGGTGAAAAAATTGAGGAACCCTCTTTAGTTCATAAAATTTTGAGATCTCTACCAGATAGGTTCAACCCGAAGGTCTCTGCTATAGAATATCTTAATGATATAAAATATTTGGCTTTTGATCAACTTCTAGGAACATTGAATGCATATGAAATGAGGATAGGTAAAGATAAGCCCACCTCTAGAGAAGCATCATTTAAAGCAGATAAGGATGAGGATTCTAAGCCAGATGAAATTGAAGAAAAGTTTGTGAGAAGACTAAAGAAAGGATCAGGCAAGTATCAAGGCAAGTTTCCCTTCAATTGTTTTAACCATGGAAATATAGGTCACTTTGCATCTAAGTTTCCACACAAGAAGGAGGATTAGAATTTTGAAGGTGAAAAGAAGTACAAATCCAAAAGATTTGATAAAACAAAAAGTTTATGCATAAACAATGATGACTCTTCAGAAGACATAGACAGTGACTCTTCCTGTGAAGATAAGGTAATTGAATTCATTCTTATGGCCAAAGAGGATTATGATAATAAAAGCACATGAAGTGATGCTAATGATGAAGAAGTTGTGGTTGATATGGAAGGTGAACTAATTAGTGCCTTAGAATAAATTGACAAACTCAGACTCGAGAAAAGAAAATAAAAATAGTTGTTGATGTAATATGAAAAGAATGATGAAGACTTTTCCCTGCTAAAGGTGGAGTTTTAAGAAGAGGCAAAGAAAATAGAGGACATTTTGAAACAACAGTTATCAGAGAAGAAGGCAAGATGTGAAGCCTTGGAGGAAGAGGTAGTAAAGACTAGAAAAGAGATGGAGAAGTTCAAAGCATTGTACCTCCAAAATCTTCCAAGCATTAAATCCTCAAAAGGATTAACCACCATTCTGAATCAGCAAAGGAAACCAAATTTGAAAAATGTTTTGGGTTATGAAGAAGGATCAAGTTGTAGTCAGCCAAGCAACAAAGATTCCATCAAGTTTGTCAAATCTACATTCACTGACAACAACAAATATGGAGAAATAGAGGAAGATAATCAGCCGCCAAGGAAGAGTGAAAGAAAAAGTACCAGAACTGAAACTATAGAACAAATAAATCATCAACGTGGAAGAAATTAGCCTGCTCAAAGAAGAAAACCATTTTCTAGGTACGAAGGATTTTTCTATGGATATTGTTTTTTCTGTTCTAACTTTGGTCACAAAGCTGTAAATTGTTCTTTAAGGTTTAGATATGAGCAATCAAAACACTCAAGGAATAAATATCTGCTGCAACAAATAATGAGACAACCAAGTAACAAACAATCACAGACTGCGAATCATGTGATGGCAGGAAAAAGGACACATGTTAAGCATAACAACCTTTAATATCCTTTATTCAATGAACCAAAATGTTACACCTACCACAATTTTGGACATAAAGCTGTAGACTCTTGCTTAAGGAACTACGAGCCAGATTTGAATGCTTCTGCTAAAAATGTCAAGGTTTGGAAGAAGAAATAAAATGACAAGTGTGGACTAGTGCTGTCAGCTCAAGACAAAAGAACCCATGGTATATTGACAATGGATGCTCCAAACATACGAAGAGAGACAAAGGTAAGTTTCTATCTCTGAGTGAAAGAAAATTAAGAAACATAACCTTTGGAAATGATGCTCCAGGTAAAATCAAGGGTAAAGGGATGGTAAGTTTAAGTAATGGAAAAGGAAAAGCTTAGAATGTTCTGCTTGTTGATGGGCTGAAACACAATTTGCTCAGTGTAAGTCAAATGTGTGATAGAGGATGTGAAGCAGTGTTCACTTCCAAGGATTGCAAGATAAAGTCTATAAAGTCAAATGTGTGATAGAGGATGTGAAGTGGTGTTCACTTCCAAGGATTGCAAGATAAAGTCTGTAAACTCAGGACAAGTTGTGGCTAAAGGCATAAGGACATATAACAATGTATACATGCTGAAAGAAGATATAGAAGAGTGTCATATAAGCAAGCATGATGAAAGATGGTTATGGCATAGGAGACTTGGACATCTAAACTTTGACCACTTAATCAAGCTCAAAAATATCGAGGCAGTAAAAGATCTTCCAAGAATATCAAAGCCACAAGATTTAGTGTGTAAAACCTATCAGGTAGGAAATCTAACCAAGACATAGTTTAAATCCAAGAGCGCTACTTCAAAAGAGAAACCACTCCAATTTGTTCATATGGATTTATGTGGACCATCAGGATAGGAAGGAACATGGAAGGAAAACTATTTATGTTGATCATTGATGATTACTCCAGACTTAATTGGGTTGATTTTCTCAAAGAAAAAGCTAAAGCATTTGAGAAATTTAAAATATTTAAGGCTTTAACTAAGAATCAAACAAGAAAGATGTTAAAGGCAATAAGACTAGACAGAGGAGGAGAATTTATGTCAAGTGATTTCAAGGAATTCTGTGACAAACATGGGATCAAGAGAGAATAGACAATCCCAGGAAGTCCACAACAAAATGGAGTTGTTGAGAGGCAAAATAGAACCGTGCGGCAAATGTCCAGGTCAATGATGAATGAGAAGAACATTGGTCAAACCTACTGGGTAGAAGCAATACAAACAACAGTCCATGTTCTTCACAAATCTCACCTGAGACCACAGAGTGACAAAACACCTTATGAATCGTGGTATGGAAGACCTGCTTCAATCAAACACTTCAAAGTCTTTAGGAGTAAGTGCTATATAAAAAATAATAATGAGAACCTTGGCAAGTATGATGACAAGGATGATGAAGGCATTTCTTAGGGTATGGTACAAACAATAAAGGATACATATGCTATAATAAGAGGCTGCATAAATTGGTTGACTGTATTGACATAGAAGTTGATGAAGGAATTCCAGTAAGCGAGGTGAACAATACTGAATCAACAACATAGGATATAGATGAAGTGAAGCTGAAGAGGTTCAAGAATTAGAATGAGAAGACTCTAAGTCAAATGAAGATGGAAATACTCAGGTAAAATGAAATCAGCAGACAACATCGAATTCTTCCTCCATAATTACTCAAAAGAATCATCCTGCAAGTCAGATAATTGGTGAAAAAGACAAAGGTGTACAAACCAGGAGGAGGATAATAAAAAACACTAAGCAATCACATATAGCCTTCATATCCATGGTGGAACCCAAGAAATTCAATGAGTCCAGTAAAGATGTAAATTGGTTAAAATAAATGAATGAGGAACTGGACCAGATTGAAAATAATGACACTTGGGAACTCATTCCGAGGCCAACAGATAAAAATGTTATAGGATCAAAATGGGTCTACAAAAATAAGATGAATGAGCAAGTAAATATTGTAAGAAATAAGGCTATATTGGTCTGCAAAGGTTATACTCAAATAGAAGGACTGGACTTTGATGAAACATTTGCGCTTGTAGCAAGATTAGAAGCTATTAGAATGTTTCTTGCCTATGCTTGTCATAAGGATTTTAAAGTTTATCAAATGGATGTCAAATCAACTTTTCTAAATAGAGATCTAAAAGCAGAAGTTTATATGGAACAACTAGAAGGTTTCCAACTGTTAGATAACCTTGACTTTGTCTGCAAGTTGAAGAAATCCTTATATGGGTTAAAACAAGCTCCTCGTGCCTGGTATCACAGAATGGATACGTATCTACAAAATAAAGGATTCAAGAGAGGAACAATTGACAACAATTTATATATCAAGATAGAGGGTAATGATTTGATCATTATCTTGGTCTACGTAGATGACATCATCTTCGATAGTAATAATGCCTCAATGGTACAATGGTTTGCTTCTGTCATGCAGTTTGAGTTTGAAATGTCTATGATAGGGGAACTGCCTTTTTTTCCATGTCTCCAAATTACTCAGAGGTATGAGGGAATATTTCTCTCTCAAGAAAAATATCTAAGGGAAATGTTGAAAAGGTTTCAAATGGAAGATTCTAAACCTATGAAAACACCTATGGTCACTGGATGTAATTTAAGCAAGGATGATGACTCACCTGATGTTGATCCAAGTTCATATAGTTCTATGATAGGAAACCCGTTGTACATAACAACATCTCGTCCAGACATAATGCATGCTGTAGGAATCGTTGGAAGGTATCAGGCTCAACCTAAACATAGTCATTTGTTAGCTGTCAAAAGAATATTCAGATACTTGAAAAGAACAATGGACTATGGCCTATGGTATCCTAGGAATCAAAATTTTCAACTATCAATCTATTCAGATGCTGACTGAGCTAACTGCGTGGATGAAAGGAAAAGCACGTGTGGAGGTGCATTCTTCTTAGGAGATTCTCTAGTAGCATGGTTGACCAAGAAGCAAGGTTCCATTTCCTTATCAACTACAGAAGATGAATACATTGCAACTGCCACTTGTTGTACCCAAGTATCGTGGATGATTCAGATTGCAGACTTGGGGTTAAATTATACTGCACTGATTAAAATCCATTGTGATAATACTAGTGCAATTAGTGTGTCAAATAATCCTCTCTTCCACTCCAAGACCAAGCATATACCCATCAAGTATCACTTCTTGAGGGAACAAGTAACCAAATCAGTGGGTTCTTTGCATTATATTCCATCCAAACATCAGATTGCTGATATCTCCACTAAACCGTTTGCACAAGCTCAATTTGAGTATCTATGCCAAAAGTTGGGCGTGATGCCACTATCAATCTAAGAGAGTCCATCCTATCAGGGGGAGTATGTGTTGGTTGAATATCTGATACCTTCAGAAAATTACTGCAACAACTCAGGGGGAGCATGTTTTTTCTTTGACATTGATGTCAAAGGGAGAAAAAAAGTGTGGATGCGTGGATGCTAGAGTTGGAGCTCTAAGTAGAATAGTGCAGCCGTTCAGGGTTGCCATCAATGCCAAAGGGGGAGATTGTTGGCATGTTTGCAGGTAGAAGTGTTCTTGTCATTGATGGAAATATCAACAATGCAACATCGATGGCACAAGAACAATAGTGAAGATACATAAGAGCAAGCTAGAGAAGAGATCAAATCTCAGAAGAGATAGCGCCTTGTGCTTTCCAGAAGTGCAGCCGAGGACCAAGAGAAGGACTCACAAGATGAGAAAAGGTCACAAAACCTTTGACACTTAGAATTTATTCCAGTTTAGGAGGAAGCGTAAGCTCATAAGGAGGAGCGACAGTGGCTGTCGGATCAGAATCCAGTGACTAGAGGAAGCGCAGATGAGGAGATTAGATCTTAGCCATTAGATCTGAGTGCGTAGACCAACAACTGTTGGATCCTAAGGAAAGTGCACGAGACAAGTTCTGAAGTCATCGGAACCGTCCATCGTCAGAGACGACATGTGGTGAAAGATCAACATTTCGCTAAATGAAAGGTCAAAGGAAGAAGGTTCTCTAACCCCTCAAACTTGCGATATGCGAGGTCATGAAATGATCCTGGTCGTTGGAGCTAGAGGACACGTGGTGAGGGATTGGAATTTTGATGACTCACAAACTGGAGAAGTCAAAGGTACGATTTGTTGGAAATTCTGATATACGAAGTTGCAAAACAATCCTGGCCATTGGAGCCAGAGGACACGTGGTGAGCGATTGGAATTTCACTAACTTGCACATTGGATGAGTCAAAGGAATATGACACAAGAACTCGTGATATGTGAAGTCACGAAATGATCTTGATCATTGGATCACCAAGGATTTTGACCGTTGATTTGATATGAAGTCATAGTCCATGATATTGATCACAACTGTCGATCAGAGGGAGAGATATTGGCTGTTGATCTGATATGAAACATTTTGGAGTTTCGCATTTCGGGAGTTTGAAAGCAACTCACAGCAGGAGGTCGCGATATGAGAAATCACAAAATCACTTTATGTTTAGCATTCAGTCACATCTCGTGGTCATGTGAGAGGAAGGAGCTAGTCCTGCTAAGATCCATTTCAGATATCACAGCTTGGGAGAGTCGAGATATCTCATCCCAATATCCCCTAGGTCATGAGTCGTGAAGCGCATGTTGGATAGGTTAATGCTCACCACCAGTGGTCACGTGAAAGGAAGGGGATTAGACAAAAGAGCTAGCGACCACTGTGTAGTTTTTCGCAGAAAGGGAAAATGCGCCAAAAGCATGAGGGCACAAAGGTTCTCTAGGGAATTTCCAGAAACCGCTGATTGTTTCTGCACAGAGAATTCGAAGAGGCTTTAGGGTGATCGACAAAGAAGATGAAGAGTCTTGACTGCGAGATAAGCCAAGGAATCTCAGGATAATGTCTAGTGATGATGAAGATATTCGATAATGACAAAGAATATGAAGAGTCTCGACTACTAGAGAGGCTAAGGAATCTCAGCAAAACGTCCACTGATGAAAAACTCACAGGCAACATAACTACCAGAGAAGATGAAGAGTTGTGATGATGATCATAAGATGACTCGATGTGAGAAAGGCACGTAGAACTGTGAAGGAATGGGATTGCTACCGGGGAGCTATGTGAGCATGAGGTAGAGCTGCGATAAACAACCTATTGGGGAAAAACAATGACTATAAAGAGCATGCAAAGGCATTACGCATGAGGCATGCAAAAGGTTCATAGAGAATATAAAAATGTAGAACAAAGAGAATATGGGTGCTGCGATTGTGTGTGATGCATGCGTGTAGAAGCATGCTGTGTAGGATGTGAAGCGCAGAAGAAGCGAGGAACATATATGCATATTGAGAGAAGAAGATAAAGTCTAGGTGCGCATGCATAGATAGAGAAAAAGATTAGAAAGCTCAAAAGATGCGAGCAGAGAGACACTGATGCAGGCAGAGCATAGTAGTGTAGTAGAACAATGATGAGACTGGTAACCCATTGATGAACATTGTATCACTATAATAAGTTTCAGTAGCAAATATTTATAATCAGGGAGGTAGGGAGGTGCTAGGGAGGATTGTTGTCCTCAGAGTTTCAAGTGGGTGCTTGAACATAGGGAGTTGTAGCTTCCATCTTGTTGCAACCGGAAAAACTAGGGTGGCAGGGTGGTGCAAGGGAGAACTACTGTTCTCTGTTATACAGGTTGGTGCATGTGTGATTGGAAGTTGGTTCTTCCATCAATTTGTCACTAGAACACTTAGGGAGTTGGTGCTTCCTTCTAAGTGGGTGCTAGAGAAACCATAGAGTTGGTGATCTCAACAAATTGTAGCTTGCAAGACAGAGGTGGTAGCCTCACAATCAGTTGGAGCTCATAAGTATGATAATGTACAAAATGTAAAGATTCCTTATCATACCAAGAAGAAGAGGTTTTAACCCTTTATGGGTTTCCTCAGGAATTATCTGTCTCTATATATTTCATGTGTGTGATTGATGTTTAACATTCTATTGCTTATTTCCCAGCATCATGGTGATTGTCATTATGTGTTCAGTAAAGAGTTTAAAATGGGAAAAATTGTTTAAGCGTAGTAACAACTGTTTCACCCCCCCCTCTCAGTTGTCCAACAATTGGTATCAGAGCTGGTTCATTTTATCTAAAGGTATATCAGTAAGCTTAAACATGTCAAGACATGAAGGAACCTCAACCAATAATGCCCCCCTGTTCAATGGAACACACTTTGCCTTTTGGAAAGTTAGGATGAGAACTTACATAATGTCTTTAGGTGCATATGTCAGGGATGTGGTAGAGATTGGTTATGTAAAGCCAATTGTACTAGCTAATAAGGATGACAAGCTAGATTTCATCTTCAATGCTAAGGCTATGAATGCTATTATGAGTGGGATTGTAGAAGAAGAATTTGTAAAAGTTATGCACTTAGAAACTGCCAAAGAAATGTGGGACAAAATCATTAGCAATTATGAAGGTAATGAGAAGGCAAAGGACGCCAAGCTTCAAACCTACAATGTACAGTTTGAATAGGTAAAGATGAAAGAGGATGAAACTGTTGGGAAGTACTTTCTGAGAGTTGAAGAACTAGTAAATGCAATGAAAGAACTTGGTGAAAAAATTGAGGAACCCTCTTTAGTTCAAAAATTTTTGAGATCTCTACCAGACAGGTTCAACCCGAAGGTCTCTTCTATAGAATAACTTAATGATCTAAAATCTTTAGATTTTGATCAACTTCTAGGAATGTTGACTGCATATGAAATGAGGATAGGTAAAGATAAACCCACCTCTAGAGAAGCATCATTTAAAGTAGATAAGGATGAGGATTCTGAGCCTGATGAAATTGAAGCAAAGTTTGTGAGAAGACTAAAGAAAGGATCAGGCAAGTATCAAGACAAGTTTCCCTTCAAGTGTTTTAACTGTGAAAAGATAGGTCACTTCACATCTAAGTGTCCACATAATAAGCAGGATCAAAATTATGAAGGTGAAAAGAAGTACAAATCCAAAAGATTTGATAAAAAGAAAAGTTTATGCGTAAACAATGATGACTCTTCAGAAGACATAGACAATGACTCTTCCTGTGAAGATAAGGTGATTGAATTCATGCTTATGGCCAAAGAGGATTATGATAATAAAAGCACAAGAAGTGATTCCAATGATGAAGAAGATGTGGTTGATATGGAATGTGAACTAATCAGTGCCTTAGAAGAAATTGACAGACTCAGACTCAAGAAAAGAAAAGAAAAACAATTGTTGATGCAATATGAAAAGAATGATGAAGAATTTGCCCTGCTAAGGTGGAGTTAGAAGAGGCAAAGAAAACAAAGAACATTCTGAAACAACAGTTATTAGAGAAGAAAGCAAGATGTGAAGCCTTGGAGGAAGAGGTAGTAAAGACCAGAAAAGAGATGGAGAAGTTCAAAGCATTATATCTCCAAAATATTCCAATCATTAAAGCCTCAGAAGGATTAAACACCATTCTAAATGAACAAAGGAATCCAAATTTGAAAACTGGTTTAGGTTATGAAGAAGGATCAAGTTGTAATTAGCCAAGAAACAAAGATTCCATCAAGTTTGTCAAATCTACATTCACTGAAAACAACAAATATGGAGAAATAGAGTAAGATAATGAGCCGCCAAGGAAGAGTGAAAGAAAAAGTACCAGAACTGAAACTGTAGAACAAAGAAATCATCATCGTGGAAGAAATCAACCTGCTCAAAGAAGACAACCATTTTCCTGGTACAAAGGATTTTTCTATGGATATTGTTTTTTTTGTTGTAACTTTGGTCACAAAGATGTAAATTGTTCTTTAAGGTTTAGATATGAGCAATCAAAACACTCAAGGAATAGATATATTCCACAACAAAGAATGAGACAACCAAGTAGCAAACAATCATAGACTGTGAATCATGTGAAGGCTGGAAAAAGGATACAGGTTAAACATAACAACCGTTATGATCCTTTATTCAATGAACCAGAATGTTAAACCTACCATAATTTTGGACATAAAGTTGCAGACTGTCGCTTAAGGAACTACGAGCCAGATTTGAATCCTTCTACTAAAAATGTCAAGGTTTGGAAGAAGAAATAAAATGACAATTGTAGACTAGTGTTGTCAAATCGAAGACAAAAGAACCCATGGTATATTGACAATGGATGCTCCAAACATATGACGAGAGACAAAGGTAAGTTTCTATATCTGAGTGAAAGCAAATCAGGAAACATAACCTTTGGAAATGATGCTCCAGGTAAAATCAAGGGTAAAGGGATGGTAAGTTTAAGGAATGGAAAAGGAAAAGATCAAGATGTTCTTCTTGTTGATGGGCTGAAACATAATTTTCTCAGTGTAAGTCAAATGTGTGATAGAGGATGTGAAGTGCTGTTCACTTCAAAGGATTGCAATATAAAGTCTATAAACTCAGGACAAGTTGTGGCTAAAGGCATAAGGACATATAACAATATATATGAGCTGAAAGAAGATAGAGAAGAGTGTCATCTAAGAAAGCATGATGAAAGCTGGTTATGGCATAGGAGACTTTGACGTCTAAACTTTGACCACTTAATCAAGCTCAAAAATCTCGAGGCAGTAAAAGATATTCCAAGAATATCAAAGACACAAGATTCTATGTGTAAACCCTGTCAGGTAGGAAAGCTAACCACGCAACAGTTTAAATCCAAGAGCTCTACCTCAACAGAGAAACCACTCCAATTAGTTCATATGGATTTATGTGAACCATCAAGACAGGAAGGCACAGGAAAGGAAAACTATTTTATGATGATCATTAACGATTACTCCAGATTTACTTGGGTTGCTTTTCTGAAAGAAAAAGATGAAGCATTTGAGAAATTTAAAATATTTAAGGCTTTAACTGAGAATCAAACATGAAAGAGGTTAAAGGTAGTAATATCAGATAGAGGAGGAGAATTTATGTCAAGTGATTTCAAGGAATTCTGTGACAAACATGGGATCAAGAGAGAATACACAATCCCAGGAACTCCACAACAAAATGGAGTAGTTGAGAGGAAAAACATAACCATGCAAAAAATGGCCAGGTCAATGTTGAATGAGAAGAACATTGGTCAAACCTACTAGGTAGAAGCAATGCACACAACATTCCATGTTCTTAACAAATCTCACCTGAGACCACACAGTGAAAAAACACCTTATGAACTGTGTTATGGAAGACCTGCTTCAATCAAACACTTTGAAGTCTTTGGGAGTAAGTGCTACATAAAAAATAATAAAGAGAACCTTGGAAAGTATGATGGCAACGCTGATGAAGGCATATTCTTAGGGTATGCTACAAACAATAAAGGATACAAATGCTATAATAATAGGCTGCATAAATTGGTTGATTGTATTGATATAAAAGTTGATGAAGGAATTCCAGTAAGAGAGGTGAACAATACTAAATCAACAACATAGGATATAGATGAAGTTGAAGATCAACATGTCCAAGAGTCAGAACGAGAAGCCTCTGAGTCAGATGAATATGCAAATACTCAGGTAAAATCAAATCAACAGACAACATTGAATTCTTCCTCAAGAATTACTCAAAAGAATCATCCCACAAGTCAGATAATTGGTGAAAAAGACAAAGGTGTACAAACCAGGAGGAGGATAATACAAAACACTAAGCAATCACATATAGCCTTCATATCCATTGTGGAACCCAAGAACTTCAATGAGGCCAATAAAGATGTAAATTGGTTAAAATAAATGAATGAGGAACTGAACCATATTGAAAAGAATGACACTTGGGAACTCGTTCCGAGGCCAGCAGATAAAAATGCAATAGGATTAAAATAGGTCTACAAAAATACGATGAATGAGAAAGGAAATATTGTAAGAAATAAGGCTATGTTGGTCTGCAAAGGATATTCTCAAATACAAGGACTGGACTTTGATGAAACATTTTCATCTGTAGCAAGATTAGAAGCTATTAGAATGTTTCTTGCCTATGCTTGTCATAAAGAGTTTAAAGTTTATCAAATGGATGTCAAATCAGATTTTCTAAATGGAGATCTAATTGAAGAAGTTTATATGGAACAACCAGAGGGTTTCCAATTGTCAGATAACCCTGACTTTGTCTGCAAGTTGAAGAAAGCCTTATATGGGTTAAAACAAGCTCCATATGCCTGATATCACGTACTGGATACGTATCTACAAAACAAAGGATTCAAGAGAGGAACAATTGAGAATAATTTATATATCAAAACAGAGGGTAATGATTTTCTCATTGTCTTGGTCTACGTAGATGACATCATCTTCGGTAGTAATAATGCGTCAATGGTACAATTGTTTGCTTCTATCATGCAGTCTAAGTTTGAAATATCTATTATAGGGGATCTGCCATTTTTTCTGTGTTTGCTAATTACTTAGAGGTCTGAAGGAATATTTCTCTCTCAAGAAAAATATCTAAGGGAAATGTTGAAAAGGTTTCAAATGGAATATTCTAAACCTATGAGCACACCTATGGTCACTAGATGTAAGTTAAGCAAGGATGATGAATCACCTGATGTTGATCAAAGTTCATATAGGTCTATGATAGGTATCCTGTTGTACATAACAACATCTCATCCAGACATAATGCATGTTTCTGGAATTGTAGGAAGGTATCAGGCCACACCTAAATAGAGTAATTTGTTAGCTGTCAAAAGAATATTCAGATAATTGAAAGGAACAATGGACTATGGCCTATGGTATCCTAAGAATCAAAATTTTCAACTATCAGTCTATTCAGATGCTGAATAGGCTAACTGCATGGATGAAAGGAAAAACACGAGTGGAGGTGCGTTCTTCTTAGGAGATTCTCTAGTAGCGTGGTTTAGAAAGAAGCAAGGTTCCATTTCCTTATCAACTACAGAAGTTGAATACATTGTGGCTGCCAATTGCTGTACCCAAGTATTGTGGATGATTCAGACACTTGTAGACTTGGGGATAAATTATACTGCACCGATTCATTGTGATAATACCAGTGCAATTAGTGTGTCAAAGAATCCTGTCTTCCACTCCAAGACCAAGCATATACACATCAAGTATCACTTCTTGAGTGAACAGTTGACCAAATCTGTGGTTCCTTTGCATTATATTCCATCCAAAGATCATATTGTTGATATCTTCACTAAACTGCTTGCACAAGCTCAATTTGAGTATCTATGCCAGAAGTTGGGCATGACCCCACTATCAATCTAAGAGAGTCCATCCTGTCAGGGGAAGTATGTGTTGGTTGAATATCTGATACATTTGGAAAAGTATTGAAACAACTCAGGGGGGGCATGTTTTTTCTTTGACATTGATGTCAAAGGGGGAGAAAATGTGTGGATGCGTGGATGCTAGAGTTGGATATCTAAGCAGAATAGTGCAGCCATTCAGGGTTTCCATCAATGCCAAAGGGGGAAATTGTTGGAATGTTTGCAGGTAGAAGTGTGCTTGTCATTGATGGAAATATCAGTAGTGTAGTGTCGATGGCATAAGAACAACAATGAAGATACAAAAGAGCAATCTAGTAAAGAGATCAAAGATCAGAAGAGATAGCACCTTGCACTTTCTAGAAGTGTAGTCGAGGACCAAGAGAAGGACTCACAGGACAAGCAAAGGTCACACAAACTTTGACACTTAGAAATTATTCTAGGTTGGGAGGAAGCGTAAGGTCATAAGGAGGAGTGAAAGTGGCTGTTGGATCAGAATCCAGTGACCAGAGGAAGCACAAATGAGGAGATCAGATCTCAGTCGTTAGATCTGAGTGCGCAGACCAACAACTGTTGGATCCTAAGGAAAGTGCATGAGACAAGTTCTGAAGTCATCATAACCATCCATCGTCAGATATGACACATGGTGAAATATCAACATTTCATTGACTGAAAGGTCAAAGGAAGAAGGTTCTCTAACCCCTCGAACTCATGATATGTGAGGTCGCGAAATGATCTTGGATGTTGGAGCCAGAGAACACATGGCGAGCGATTGGAATTTCGCTGACTCACAAATTGGAGAAGTCAAAAGTGTGAGTTATGGAAACTCCTGATATGCGAGGTTGTGAAATAATCCTAGCCATTGGAGCTAGAGGACACGTGGTGAGCGGCCATAATTTCACTGACTTGCACATTGGAGGAGTCAAAGGAATATGACACAAGAACTCGTGATATGCAAAGTCACGAAATGATCTAGATCGTTGGCTCACCAAGGATATCGACCATTGATCTGATATGAAGTCAGATTCCATGATATCGATCACAACCATCGATCATAGGGAGAGATCTCAGCCATCAATCTGATATGAAACATTTCGGAGTTTTGCGTTTTGGGAGTTTGGAAACAACTCACAACATGAGGTCGCGATATGAGAAATCGTGAAATCAATTTATGTTTAGAATTCAGTCACAACTCGTGGTCATGTGAGAGGAAGGAGCTAGTCCAACTAAGATTCATTTCAGATATCGTAGCTTGGGAGAGTCGAGTTGTCTCATACCAAGATCCCTGACGTCGTGAGTCACGAAGCGCCTATTGGATAGGCGAATGGTCACCGCTAGTGGTCCTGTGAAAGGAAGGGGCTTAGCCAAAAGAGCTAGTGCCCACTGTGTAGTTTTTTGTAGAAAGGGAAAAGACACCAAAAGCATGAGGGTGTGAAGGTTCTCTGTGGAACTGTCAGAAACCACTGATTGTTTCTACACAGATAATTTGAAGAGGCTTCAAGGTGATCAACATAGAAGACAAAGAGTCTTGACTGCTAGATAAGCCAAGGAATATCAGGATAACGTCCAGTGATGATGAAGAGATTCAGTAATGATAGAGAAGGAAAAGAGTCTCGACTGCCAGAGAGGCTAAGGAATCTTAGCAGAATGACCACTGATGAAAAACTCATAGGCAACATAACTGCCAGAGAAGATGAAGAGTTGTGATGATGATCATGAGATGAATCGATGTGAGAAAGGCATGTAGAATTGTGAAGGAATGGGATTGCTACCAGGGAGCTATGTGTGCATGAGGTAGAGCTGCGGTGAACAACCTGTTGGGGAAAAATAGTGGTTGTAAAGAGCATGCAAAGGCATTGTGCATGAGGCATGCAAAAGGTGCATAAAGAATATAAAAATGTAGAACATAGAGGACATGGTCGCTGTGATTGTGTGTGATGAATGCATGTAGAAGCATGTTGTGCAAGAGGTTAAGTGCAAAATAAGAGAGGAACAAAGATGGATATCTGAGAGAAGAGAAAGTCGAGTTGCGCATGCACAGACAGAGCAGAAGATCAGAAAGCTCAAAATATGCAAGCAGAGAGACATTGATGTTGGTAGAGATGAGCACTGTAGAAGAATAGTGATGAGACTGGTAAGTCATCCAGGTGCATATCGGTGGCCACCCACCTTTTCCAACTGGCTCAAAATAGTTTTCTGGCAATTTTTGCAATTTACTATTTTTAGCAGGTTTTAATTTTCGGGGCCATTTTGAGGGCCCAAATGAAGGTTTTTTGAGATAGAGGTCCTCAATGATAGCCAACGGAATGATTGATCCCCCAAAATGAATCTCCTCAACAATACCTTTCCATCGAGCTATCATACGCCTAAAACAAAGATCGTATGTAAAAGTTACGACCCTAGGAAGTTGATGTACTAACTTACCCAAACGGGGCCCACATGAATTTTGGTGCTTCATCTCCTAGGGTTAGGTTTTTGGATGTCTAGGGTTTTGGAATTCCTGTTTATTGTAAAAAGGCCTTCAAAGCCTCATTTTAATCATCTTCTTGTGAATGCGAGTAGATGTCACATCTCTTCTCAGAGATAAGCTGCCACCATTCTAGCAAGTCTTTCACTCTGTATTTTTACAGTCTCTGTACATTTCTTTCATTAATAGAAATCATGTATTGCTATATATTTGTGTTTATGGTTACATATATGATACATTTATGTTATCTTATTGAATATATGCTATATCTCTATGCATTTCTTTATTATATCTCCGCTCGCATTTCATGCCGAAAATAATCTAGATCAGTGGTATTAGAGCAGGCTGCTCTTGATCGTTTTCAGTGCATGTCCCCAATGAGGTTTGAGTATAGCAAGTTGGGTCTTGAGCTTGTCTCTCTTGAAGACAATCTCTCTCTCATGCCCAAGAGACCCTCAATGGCAGAAGACAAGAAAAACGACGGAGCAGACGATCTTATCAATCTGTTGCTTGAGCAATCTCTCACACGATAGAGGGACGAAATGATGGAGAATTTTTCCCACATCCTTCAATGCCTGCCGATAAAAACAAGCGCATCTTCATCAAGTGTCCACTTTGGAGGCACCTCACCTTTCAAGGTACAAGTTAATTTTGATATTCCTGTATTTGAAGGACAGATAGATGCAAAAGCCCTAGAAAAATGGTTAACTCTGCTAGAAGGTTATTTCTTTGTTCATAATTTTTTCGACAAAGAAAAGATCACCTTCACACTCCTTAAAGATCTCCCTCATGTCAAACATTGGTGGGAAACTTACTGGGAGAAAAAGTTCCATAGAGGATTCTGGAATATACGGGGCCGATCCCACTTGGGATTTTTTTGTGGATGTGGTAAAGGAACAATATTACCCTATTGGCAACTATGAGGACCAGTACATGAGATGGACCACACTGTAGCAAGAGAGGGGCCAAGCAGTTCCAGATTTCACCAATGCCTTCCATACCTTGAGAACCAAGCTGGGCATCAAAGACTCCGAGCGACATTTGGTTTTGAAATACCGTGGGGCTCTACATAGATACATCCAAACTGAAATGGATTTTCTAGACATCTCATCACTCGGTGCTACTTATCGATATGCTATTAAAATCGAGTAGAAATTTAAGCACCAGAAAAAATGGGTGTTCGGGTCTGCAAATTCGCAACAACCAAAGTATGACAAAGACAACCCTAACAAACAGTCTCCCTAAAACCAGTCCAAGCCACAGGAAAAGAAGGGACATGGGAAGACAAAGAAGGACACCGAAAAATGGCGTGAGTTCCAAAAAATCCCCTTGAACAAAACTGATGAATGTCGCTCAAAACAGTCATTGGTGGCTGAGATCAAAGACAAAGAGCTGAACCCTGATTCAAAATCTGATTCTGAAAATAATGGTAAAGGACAGATCATTGACACAGACCCCACTGCTATTGTTGCGACCACAAAAATTCAACTAGAAGAACCAACAGATCCTGAAGAAGGGGATCACCTTTTTCATTCATATATGTGGGTGAAGGGGACCCCATGTTATTGGATAAATCCGTAAGTGCAGACACAAACCGATCTCCCTAGATCCACCTGGATCTAGAACAAAGCAAGATGGAACATGACTCTTTCCCTAGATTCTAACCATTGAATTAAATAGGAGGCAAGAACAAATGACATACCTTATTATCGCTTCCTTTGGTCTTTGTTGCTCCTGCTTCACTCCAGTGCTCTCGTGCAGTCAAGACCAAGACAACACAAACCAAGTGGAGTGAAGAAAGCACAATCTATTCAACAGTCAATCTATGTATATGATCAAGGAATTATACAATAAAGTGGAATCAACTTTATGGGAAAGGGAAATATTACTGTATCATATTAATGGAAAGTAAATATTACAACCTGAGCCTTGATTTCACAATCGTCCTTTTGATGGCCCTTGGCTCCGACACATACACTTTCTCACTTGCATGAAGAAGATCAACTCCTTTGGATGAACTTGCTAGAGTCTCCAAGTTGCTGTAGCATCAATCCTTCACACAATTCTTTCACCAATTCTCCAATGAATCTTGCTTAACCTTTTCCATGAGAATTCACTCAATATATAGGAGAGAATGAATTGGTTACTTGGATAAGAATGATCCAAAAATATCAGGGAATCCAGTACTAGGATAACCATTCAAATGCCATCTCATCCTTCTAGAAGATTCCCTTCTAGAAGCATCGATAATTCATATTTTTCCTTGCTTTAGAAAGAGTTCGCACCCTAACAGTTCAATATAATGTGAACTTCTCGCACCCTGGCTTAAGGCAGCCTGTGAGAATCATGCATTCGCTTAGGAAAATATACTAGTAGCCTGCGAACAATCTTCAAAAATGAGCTTTCTGGAAGAGATGAAAATAACTTTTTCTCAGGAGAAATTTCTTATGAAGAGCCTAAGTACACCATCATCAATACATCATCATGATGACAAAAATCATGGGTAACAGAATGCCCCCCAAAGTATGAGGTTGGAAATAGTGACAGCCGATAGACTTTGTAAGTTGTATGTGTGTGTCAGGAACCAGGAGCACACCTAATTGGAAACCTGCGAACAACCAAGCATCTGTAGAATATCATACATATCAATCCTGAGGTAGGCATTCCCATACTTAGATCACAGACTGATGACATTATAGACATGGGTCATGGCCACCAATCATACACTGTGGATCCATGCCGTCAAAATATAGCATAGCCATCGGAATACACTGTGCATCTATGCGAGAAATTTCAAATCAAGACGACATAGCCACGAGACATACACAGTGGATCTATGTGTCGCAAATTATACATACTCCATCACAACCTGGATCACAAAGATGATATCCAGGGTCTTCAATCTTGTCACCCAAAGTACGAATCTAACCATGTGATTACATGTGTTGAAGTCGAACATGGTAGAAACCACTTGATTACCGGTCAATGATGAAACTGTTAACAAGTGCGAGGGAAATCACCATTGATGTCAATGACTCCCAAGGTACCATAGTACAATCCATCAAGTGTGAATAAATGAATTGATGTTGAACATCTGATGGAATCTTTCGATCAGAGGTCAATGATGTAAACCCATTATCGAAAGCGAGGAAACCTGCCATTGAGGCATGCAAGCTCCAAGGTACCAAATAATTTCTAAGTCTTGATTCCGGATAATGAATTTGACGGAACAAAACTCATCACAGGAGGGCCTTGATGTATCCCCCATCAATGACACGAAATGAGTAACAGATTTTGAAGGTGAAATAGAGCATTTTGCAAATTGGACTGGACATAGGGAAGGCCGAAACGAAAAGAATGGACAACTGCAGATGGCTGACTCAATATAGGTTTCAGATGGACTTCTCATGACCATATGAATGACATGACCAATGATTTGGCAGCATTGACTCAAAGACGACACATGGAATGACCTTGTAGAAAATTGAAGGAGAGACAAATGGATTTCCCAAACCGGCTTCAAATGATGAATAGGGGGTGTCATGTTCAAGAGCGACACTTACTGCCAATCAATACGAAGATGAAAACATATCCCTTTCCCAAAT
>JZKD02S1011167.1:244614-255609 GCA_000966675.3 Picea glauca
CAATAAAACACAACAAGATTTATAGGAAAGAATCATATTACTGTATCATATTAAATGTGAAAGAGATATTACAACCATGGCCTTGATGTCGTAAGGTCCCTTCCAAATGTCCTTCGTTCCCCACACACTTTCCCTCCAAGAATTCTGAGAGCACGGATCTGATAGTATTCACAATCTATCTTGACAAAGGAAAAACTCAAAACCACTCTAACCAAGCTAATAATTCTGAGCCAAGTCCAACTTAGCCAATCCGAAAAGCTCCAAGATAACTTTCTCCATGAGAGCTCCTCTCCTTTTATAAGTTGAAGAGGATAAGGTGAGGAGGTTAGGATGATCCCACTAAATCATGAAAGCGAGTAAGATCCAAACCATTTGGATGCCACCTCACCATGGAAGTTTCTCCTTCTAGAAGATTCAAGAAAACGCTCATTTTTCCCACGTGTAAGCATTCTCGCACCCTACCTATAGAGCAACCTGCGAACAGTTCACACCCTAAGTGTGGGCAGCCTGCGAGAATCAAGCATTCTCGCACCCTAATACATAGGCAGCCTGCGAACTTCCTTTTTTATAGGGTTTTTACAAAGGAGAATCCAACTTTTTCTCTCAGGAAAAGTTCTTCTCTCTTCTTTCTTGAGGAACTCAGGCCACTGACCCCTCTGAAGGCAACAGATAGGTTTACATCATTAACGGTCATAGGGATGACGAAAATAATGTGTAACACTACGGCCTCGCCCCAAGCACCTTCTATCCAACAAAGGCAGGTCGAAAATGTTACAAAAAAGTGCAAAGATTCCTTCTACACACTATCCTCTCATGTAGCTTGACTTGTTGAACAACCTCAGCCTCAATAGGTTCATAACATACTTCCACAAACTGAGCAACGCTATGTCTCCTGTAAGGCAAGCAACTCACCAAGATGCAGAGTTAGCAAATGATTTTCCCTCTCCCTCGGGAACTCAACGCAATGGAGATCATTTCTTCCTAAGGAGGGAGGATTGATCCAGGTGGATATCGGTGACCACCCACCTTTTCCAACTGGCTCAAAATAGTTTTCTGGCAATTTTGGCAATTTACTATGTTTAGCAGGTTTTAACTTCCGGGGCCATTTTGAGGGCCCAAATGAAGGTTTTTCAAGATTGATGTCCTCAATGATAGAAAAATTCATGATTGAGCCTCCAAAATGAATCTTCTCGACAATACCTTTGCAACTAGCTATCATACGTCTAAAACAGAGATCGTATGCAAACGTTACGACCCCAGGAAGTTGATGTACTAACTTACCCAAATGGGGCCCACATGACTTTTGGCACTTCATCTCCTAGGGTTAGGTTTTTGGATGTCTAGGGTTTTTGGCATTCCTGTTTATTGTAAAAAGGCATTCAGAGTCTCATTGTAATCATCTTCTTGCGAATGCGAGTGGCCGTCACATCTCTTCTCAGAGATAAGCTGACACCATTCTAGCGAGTCTTTCACTCTGTATTTTTACAGCCTCTGTACATTTCTTTCATTAATAGAAATCATGTATTACTATATATCTATGTTTATGGTTGAATCTTTGATACATTTATGTTATCTTATTGAATATTTGCGATAGCTCTGTGCATTTCTTTATTATATCTCCGCTCGCATTTCATGCCGAAAATAATCGTGATCAATAAGCCATTGATGAACATTGTATCACTGTAATAAGTTTCACTAGAAAATATTTATAATTAGAGTGGTAGGGAGGTTATAGGGAGGACTGTTGTCCTCAGAGTTTCAAGTGGGTGCTTGAACACAGGGAGTTGTAGTTTCTATCTAGTTACATAAAAAAAAAATAGGGTGGCAGGGTGGTGCAAGGGAGAACTACTATTCTCTATTATACAGGTTGGTGCCTCTGTGACTGGAAGTTGGTGCTAGAACACTCAGGGAGTTGGTGCTTCCTTCTAAGTGGGTGCTAGAGAAACCAGAGAGTTGGTGCTCTCAACAAGTTGCAACTTGCAAGAGAGAGGTGGTAGCCTCACAATGAGTTGGAGATCATAAGTATGATAATGTACAAAATGTAAATATTACTTATCACATCAAGAAGAAGAGGTTTTTACACTGTATGGGTTTCCTCAGGAAATATCTGTCTCTGTATATTTCATGTGTGTGATTGATGTTTAACATTCTATTGGTTATTTTCCAACATCATGGTGATTATCATTATGTGTTCAGTAAAGAGTTTAAAATGGGAAAAAATGTTTAAGCACAGTAACAACTGATTCACACCCCCCTCTCAGTTGTCCAACAAACTAATTATCAGCTTGTCCCACATGTCTTTTTCTAAATCACAGTGCATGATTTTGACAAACTTGGCTTCTGCAAGTCCATTGAGGATGGCATTCATTGCTTTTGCATTAGATCTAAACTCCAGCTTATCATCTTTTGAGGCTAAGACTATAGGCTTCACATATCCATTTTCAACGACATCCCAAACATCAACACCCAAAGCCATTAAATATGTTCTCATCCTTACTTTCCAGAAGGCAAAGTTTGTTCCATCAAACAAAGGGGCTCTATTAGTTGAACTTCCTTCACGACTAGTCATGTTCAAGATTATGGATCTACCTTTGATCAAAGGCACCGACTCTAATACCAATTGTTGGAAATATAACTGAGAGGGTGGGGGGTGAATCAGTTATATATATAAGCTTGAAACTTTTCTTGTTATTTTATGATTCTTTCTACATTATTATTTAATGTGTTTTTGATAAATTAACATGCATAGATATACAATATTTGATCAATCACATAGAATACATTGAGACACTGATTGTCATGAGGAAACCCATAAAGGGTGAAAACCTCTTCTTCTTAGGATGTCAATCAAGCTCCAACTTTTATGTACATCACAATATTTGAGCTCCAACTCAAATATGAGTCTACAAACTCTGATAACAAGATACAAATTGCAGAAAGCACCAACTCTCAGATTTTAGATGGAAGCACCAACTCCCAGGTTTCTCTAGCACCCACTAGATGGAAGCACCAACTCCCAGAATATCTTCTAGCACCAACTAGAATTTAGAGGACTGCAATCCTCCCTAGCACCACCCTACCACCCTGATTGAATCTTACAAAACTTACTTACTTTCTCTGTCTCTGATATGATCTATTACAACTCCATGTCTCCTCTTCCTTCTTCAACTTCTATGCTCTGTTCCATTTCTATGCTATGCTCTTTATCCTCCTGCGCAACTCCTTCCTCTATTCAACTTCTCTTCTGCCTTTATACTATGTGCTTCCTCTGCATCCAATTTTCTGCTCCTCTCTTCCCTACTTCCGGTCATGCACACTGTCTCCTTCTGCCCACATGCATCACCTTCGAAAAAAAGGCACACACTCTTTTCTGTTTTGCATGTTCTTCTCATGATGAATCCTCTTCCAGATGATCATGGAAACTCTTCATATTCTCAGGAATTTATACTGAATCTGTTCATCATCACTGGTCATTATCTTGAGATTCTTTGGCTTCTCTGGCAGTCACAACTCTTCGTCTTCTCTATCAGTTACAACCAGTCATTTTTGGCTTCTTTGGCTTCTAGGCCCCTTCCTTCACGTGATCACCGGCGGTGACCATACGCCTATCCAAGAAGGTGCTTCATAGTCCCGGGCTTTGGTTATTCAACTGCGAGTCATTCCCACTCTCCCAAATATTGAATGCCTGAGATAGAGCCTAGCGCATGCTAGCTCCTTCCTCTATTTTCTCCTGACGTGACCACTGGCTGTGACTTGGGGCCAATCTTCATAGCGATTTGGGACTTCATGTTTCACGTCTCCCGAGGGAAGACTAATTATTTTATCATAAGTTCGATATGAAAACTCCTTCCAAGACCAAATCTATGGTCTACGTTCTCCCTTCGATCGACAGTTATGATCAAATCATGACCTCGCATGTCGAGTGTTTGGATGTGATCCAACCCTGACTCTTCCAACTCCTGATATCTGAAATACTCCATGTCATATCAACGGTCCATGATCCTCTATGATCAGACGACCCAGATCATATTGGGAATTTGTGTTTCACGAAGTTGGAGGATTAGTCACCTCCCTTCTCCCAACTCCCAATTTTCTAAAACCCGCTCCAGATCAATGACCCATGACTTTCCTCGATCCAATGGTCCAGATATTCATAGTGCTTGATCTGATGGCCACTGTCGCTCCTCTTCCCGAGCTTACAATTTCTTCCAACTTAGAATATTTTCTAAGTATTCAAAGGCTTTGACCTTTGTTCCTCCTATAAGTATGTCTCTTGGACCTCGTCTGCACTTTTGGAAAGCATTGTCCCTTCTTAGCTTTCTCACCAATGTAATGGTAAATCCACTATCTCTTTTGATATTTTGATTTTGTTCAGATTCTCAAAGGTTTTCGATCCTTTGGACGTCAAGGGAATTTCTACTGCACTCCTGGAAGTCTTGTGCTTGTCCTCCTGAGCTTGTAGACAACAATTCCCAGTTCTATCATCGACATTTTCCTGTTTGCGATCACTGCTGCCAATATTCCATCGTTGTTGTTGTTCTTTCCATCAATGACAAGCACACTCTTCCTGTAAATATGCCAACAGATCCATGATCATGGGAGGCTAAAAACGTTTCAGGTTCTCTACATTTACAACTGAGTAAATTTGCATATAAGGTGGAAGATCTAGATTAAAAGCACTGGTACAACTTTTCTCTAATATAGTGAAGGTTCCATAACGAATGGGCTTGAGTTTCTTGCCTTCACCCTTCAATATCTCCTTGCTGATGTGAAGCCATACTCAGTCTCCAACCTGGAATTGATGATCAACCATGTGCTTGTCATTCTGAGCTTTATACTTTGCTTGATTTTTTTCCAGTTGTTCCCTAACTACCTGGTGCACCTCTTGGATCCTCTGGATGAACTTGTGGGCTCTGTCTTCTGTTCTTTCTTCATTTTCATTAGTATCTCTTCCATACATCAATTCCAAAGGAACCTTAGGTAGGTACCCAAAATATGTCTCAAAATGTGAACACTGAGTGGAGGAATGTAAGGCTCAGTTGTAAGCATGTTGTACATAGGGTATCTATTCATCCCATAACTTGGGATGCTTGCTACAATTGCCTCGAAGAAAAAGAACCATTGTTCGGTTTACCACCTCTATTTGTCTGTCAGTCTCTGGATGGAAATAAGTGCTCCTCTTCAATTTGGTGTCCATCATTCTCCACAATCTTGTCCAAAAATCCCCAAGGAATCGAGTATCTAGATATGAGATAATGGATGTGGGTAACCCAAAGTGAACCCAAACATACTAAAATAAGAGATTAGAAGTCTTCTCAATAGTGATATCCTTTTGACATGGCATCAAAATACACATCTTGTTGAACCTATCCACTACAACATACAAATAGTCATGACCCCCTATTGACATTGGTAAACCCCCTACAAAATCCATGCAGATACTTTCCCATGGATGGGATGGAACATGAAGTGGTGAGTATAGCCCCAATTTTATATTAGTGGGATTACAAGTAGAACACATCACACACCTCTTTACATATTTAGTTACAATTGCTTTCATTTGAGGCCAATAACAAATCCTCTGCAAATGAGCCATAGTTTTTCCTACGCCAAAATTCCCAGACACAAGAGAAGTGTGAGCTTCTCGTATTACATGGACTCATTCACTTGTAGGAATACATATCTTTCCAAGATGGTAGGGTAGTTTTCCCTGTAGACAATAGTTCTCTACCTATGCACCATGGGTTAGACTCTCATATAATTATTTAAAATCTTCATCAATGGCATATTGTTCCACATAACTATCATGAGATAAAGAAGTATTCTTCAAAATAATAGAAGCAACAATAGGAGGTCTAGAAAGCATATCAACTACCTTGTTACTCGTACCCTTTTTGTACTTGATTACCAAATGAAATTGTTGTAGAAAACCCATTCATTTGTAATGTCGAGATTGTTGAAGTTTGGTTTGTGCTTGAAGATATTGTAAGGCTTGGTGATCTATATGTATGATTGTTTATTTCCCTAACAAGTAGTGCTTCCATTTCTTTACGCTTTGAACTAATGCATACAACTCTTTATCATATGTATGATAGTTAACAACAAATTGGTTAAAATTTTCAGAGTGGTAACATATAGGCTTACGATATTGCATCAATACTGCACCCATGGTGTATCCATTGGTATCTATCTCGATCTCAAAAGGCTGTTGAAGATTCGACAATGCTAATACTGGTGCAATACTGATCTTCTCCTTTAAAGTGTCAAAAGATTTTTGTTTCTTTCCTTCCCACTGAAAAGTATTCTTCACATTGGTTAAGGCATGCAAAGGAGCTACTATAAAGGAGAAGTTTGAAATGAACCTCCTCCAATACTAGATTGCACCTAAGAATCTCCGGATCTCGGTTACACTTTTTTTCTTAGGCCAATTTACAATTACATCGATTTTGGAGGGATCAATTTTTAATTGTCCTCCTCCTACAATATGGCCTAAGTATACAAGTGAAATATTTCCAAATTCACATTTAGACAATTTGACATACAACTTCCTTTGCAAAGTATCCAATACTTTCTTTACATTCCTCACATGTTCATCCCAAGTCCTGCTAAAAATAAGAATGTTGTTGGAACAGGGGTAGACCAAGGGTTCATCTCCAAGAGCACACCAACAAGCCATAACTACTGGCCCTTTCGGCTACACCTATGAAGCAGATGCAGTCTCACCTGAAGCAGCTATGGGGGGGTTGTAGGACAAAGATGTCTACAACCAAGGGAAATATCAAGTGGATCCAACACTAGAACAATACAACATGCATATATCACTTATAATCTTAGATCTATTCCACACATCTATAATATCTACCACAGTAATGCAATACCAATATATCAAAGGCAAAGAATATAGCATCAATCACACACAACACAAGGTATACGTGGTTCACCCTCTCTATAGGTCTACGTCCACATAAGTATGCTTTATAATATATTAAGGTGAAGCATGCAGTTCTTGTCTTCACTCTTAGCTAGTAGATCTTCTTTCTTATCCTCTCTATCTCTCCCCTCCCTATGCACCCAGCTGCAGGGTTGATCTTCACACCCAGTTGAAGATCTTACAATACAGAAGGATCTCGTACTCAACACTTATCTCTCACACAATGTTACTCACTCGATCACACAACAACAATCATAACACCAACAATAGTAACAAAAATCCATCCCAGGTCCTTTAGACCTCTATTTATACATTACAATCACTCACCGACATCCTTAGGCCAAAACCTAGGTGTCAAAACCCTAGATACCAAAACCCTAGGTGTCTAAAACCCTAGGTCAACTTGACCCACATTTTCAGGGCTTCACCAGCCTATCTTTCCTTCCTTCTCACGCAGTGCTCCAAAGCATCCAACGATGGATTTTTCCGCTTGCCGAGTTGTCCACGATCCTCCTTCCTTGATAATTTTTCATCCTCGATCTCCTCGTCCAATGACTTGCTTCCTTTTACTTTGCTCTGTCCTTTCTGCTCTTTTTCTCACTTTGACCTAGTAACCATCACTGTGTCTTCCGTGCAGTTCAAATTTTGCCTTTTCTTCCTTTCTCTTCACTTACTTTAATAACCAAGGGCCAACAAGCCCCCGACACTCACCTATGACTCGTCCTGAGGCACTTCAGATCAGTCCTTTCTATTTTACTTCGAATTCAAACTGCGCAGTGCAACGTCTAATTTCTTCTCTATGCCTCCTCTCCTTCCTTGTGAAAACTGTCTTTTCTGTGTCTGGTACCCAGTTTCAACTGCACCTGGTACCTCAACCCTTTTCCTTATGCTTTTAGTGAGAGTTGCAAGGAAGCTGGTTGTCATAGTACAACTTTAGCCAACTCCCATTCACTAATCCTTCCTTCTATTCTCCATTCAAAGTCTTCAACTGCACAACTCTTTCTGTAACATAGGTGATTTCATATGGCCTGAGCCAATGCATTCTAAACTTCCCAGGATGTTTGATGAACTTACTGTCATATACCAGTACTAGATCGCCTTGTTTAAATGCCTTCTTCTTGATGTGTCTATCAAGGTATGACTTCTCTCTTTCTTTCTGTACCTTTTGATGAAATCTTGCAACAAATATGTCTTCCTCCAGTTTGACCAATTGTGCAAGCCTCTCTCGAACAACACCAGTGTCATCCATATCTGTAAAGGAAACAATTCTTAGGCTTGGTACCAAATATTCCATTGGGACAATGTCTTCGAGACCATATACCAACTTAAAAGGGGTCTGCATTGTTATCTTCTTGCAACTGGTTCTATAGGCCCATAGTACTGCTGGTACTCTTAAATCCTAGTCATCCATGTTCACACTGTAGATCTTCATCAATGCTGTTTCCAAGATCTTATTGAATGCTTCCACTGTCCCATTTTCTTGTGGGCGGTAAGGCATGCTCTTCTAATGGTGGACTACAAATTCCTCAGTTAGGGCTTCAACTATTTTATTTATGAAATGTGTGCCTTGATCACTCATAAGGATCTTTGGGCATCTAAACCTGGTTATGATGTCATCAAATATGAAGCACGCGGCTGTACTTGCACTACAATCCTTAGCTTCTCTTACTTTGGCCCATCTTGTCAAGAACTCTGTCGCAGTAATTTTGTACCTTGCTCCTATGCGCCTGCCTGGGGGTTTTATAGGTCCCACGAAGTCAATGGCCCATTCCTCAAATGCTTGTAGGGTCAACTATGGTGCTAGTGGAATTTCATCTCTTCTGGATGGTTTTCCAACTCTTTAGAATACATCGCAGGCTCTGTAATAGTCTTTAGCATCTCTGTGTAAGGTAGGCCACCAAAGGCCAACTCTAAGAACCTTCTGCACAATTGATTTCCCTGCGTAATGTCCTCCTGAGCTTCTGCAATGATGAATGGTCACTCTTCCTCCATAAAACACCTTCTCAATATCTCATCAGGTCCTATTTTGTATAGATGTCCAGCTATAAGTGAAAATTCGGTAGCGCGCACTACTAGCTGTTTCTTCTGGGGAATTGTATACTCACTAGGTGCCATTCCTGTTGATAGGAACTGGAATATTACTGCAAAGTGGTCATCAATATTTCTAATGGCTAGTAACTGTGAATCTGACATTGTATCCTCCAAACTGGTTGGCTCTTCGCCATGTTCCAACCTTGACAAGTGGTTAGGACCTTTGTTCATTCTTCCTAGTTTGTCTACTATCTCAAAATCATATTCTTGAAATAACAGAAGCCATCTGCATATTCTCCCCCCCAACACTTGCTTGTTGACTAGGTATTTCAATGTGGAGTGGCCAATAATCATTTTAAAGTGTCCTCCCAACAAGTAGTGACGAAATTTCCGCCTCGCATATACCATGGCTAATCCTTCTCTCTCACTGGTGGTATAATTAATCTCAGCTATTGATAGCTTCTTGCTAGAAAAAGATAACAGATGGTCAATATCTCCTTTGCCAAGTTGTGCTAACACAAATCCCAATGCAATGGAAGATGCATCGACATGCACGTGAAATTTATTTCTCCAATCTAGGAAAACCAGAATGGGCGCAGTAACCATTTTCTGTTTAAGTGTGTCAAAGCTCTGCTGGCATTCTTCTGTACAACTGAACTGACAGTCTTTCTTCAAAATATTTTCCATGGTTGTTGTAATCTGGGCATATCCTTTAATGAAATTCCTATAATATCTAGTATGTCCCAGTGCAGTGCGCATCTGTTTGACTGAAGTAGGGGGTGGCAGATCAACTATAATGGCAATTTTAGATGGGTCTACTAGCAATCCCCGATTGCATACAATATGACCTAACAACACTCCAAATGGTGAAAAGAAGATGCATTTATTCAGATTCAAGGTAATTTGACACTGCGTACATTTGTCCAACATTAGCCTTAGACATTCAATATGTTTTTTCAATAAACTAAAAATAGTCCAATCATCAAAATATGCTTCTAGAAATTTATGCAGAAACTCCTAGAATGCTTCGACCACCACCCTGGAAAAGATGACTGGGGAATTCTTCAATCCAAATGGCATCAATGTATACTGGTAGGATCCACATTCTGTTGAAAATGTGGTCTTATGGTGATCTTCCTTGGCAATTCGAATCTGATGGTATCCTGAAAATCTATCTGTAAAAGAATATACCTCCTGGCCTCCCACATTATCTAACACTTCGTCAGTGAATGGTATAGGGAAGGGGTCATGAAAACATGCATCATTCAACTTCCTGAGATCTACACAGATCATGATCTCTCCTATCTTCTTGTATTGCACCACCATAGGGCTAATCCACTCTGACTCTTCAACAAGGTCTATAATTCCTGCTTCCATCATTTTATTGAGCTTAATCTTCACTTTCTCTTTATACTTAGGGTTCAATCTGTAGGGTTTCTGTTTGACTGGTCTTGCATCTGACTTCAAAGGGATCCTAATATTTCCCATAAACTCTTTAATTCCCTTCATATCGATGAACTTGGTTGGAAACAAGTCCCAATATTCATGCAATAACTCTGTTATTTTGTCAATAGTAGCATCATCCCAATAATCTCCAACATTTGCAAGATTCGATATTTGCTCTGTTCCAATATTGATCTTATTAATATTGAATGGTTTTCCGATGAATGGTAGCTCAACTCATGGTCCTTCCACATCTCTCTGGCCTTCTGTTTCAGAAATGTTCACCTTCCTAGGATCATCGTCTTCATCAACATTGATGTTGTAACAGCCTTGTAGTTTCTGGAGAGGCACAGTCCATTCGTCCTCTTCTTGTTCTAAAGGGGGGCTAGAGGCCTCCTCGAATAATTTCTGTCTTAAAATATGTAATGCTTGATATAATGAAGGATATTGACTATCAAATAAGAAGGTGGTTAAAAAGTTCTGAGTCATACCTTCCCAATCTGCAGTGATGAGGCGCAACTCCGCTTGAAGGTACCAGTTGATAAAAGTTGTGTCTAGTGTGTTAATGAACTTGTGCACTGTAAGGTAGC
>JZKD02S1011167.1:274955-299741 GCA_000966675.3 Picea glauca
AAAGAATTTCTCCATCTGAAGTATCCATGTGATTGGGTCCTTGCCATCAAACTTCCTCATATCGATCTTAGGAACGTGGTTGGTCTTCAAACCAAAGTTGGAGTTTCTCCATTCTAGATTCACCTCCCTTGTGTCCTCATCATGAATTTCATGGGATGCATTTTCACTTTCAGGTGTCTTCTCTGTGATGAAATTTTTCAATACTTCCATGATCTCCTCTTTTAAACCATCCATCTTTGCCTCCAACTTAGCTTCCATCTCTTGTAGTTCATCTTTTGTTACTATCTTCTTTTGTAAATAATTTATGTCCCTACACATTTCTTCACCTTCATCAATAGTCTAAGTAGGATTGTCTGGAGGCTTATTTGGTATAGAAGTTCCCTTTTTGGGTGGCATGTTGGCCAAGTATCACTTTTGAACCTTGATTTTGAGATGGTTCTTCTAGACAATCTTTCTTCTGTTGTATCTCCCAAGTTTCGTCGCTTATGGCTATGAAACTTTCATTTATGTAGTTCTCTGATATTTCTTCTCTACAATGCCACAGGTCTAATCGAAATTGGATGTGCCAAGTGAAATTTACAGTTAGTTCCCCACAACTTGTTGATTTTTGGCCTTTACAGGAGATCTCACTTGTATAGCGTGCCCCGCACAAAATAATTGATATAAAATTCTGAAACTCATACCTGAAATACTATAGACTATCCACAATCCAATGAAACCAGTCCCACTCAAATTGAATACACTAGGAAAAAGTTATGATTGTTTTACCTAGAACACCTTCTTGAGACTAGTCAATAGGACTAGTTAGATACCCTATCTTACACAGGGTGTATCTACAAATTTAATATGACCCAGACGCCAAAATTTTCATCACAGATACCTTACTAATTTATTTGAATATTCTTCATAGTTCAGGGTCTGAAATGTTAAAAAAAATGTTTTATAGAGAAAATTCTGCAATGATTCATTTCAGGATGATTCCATAACCCTATGTTGTATAGGTTGTATCTATGAAAGTATAAGGCCTCAGGAGTTGAAATTTTAACCCAATGTACCTTGATCTATCTACTAAATATCCTCCAAGCCGTTCCTTCTAAAACATTGTAGACAATAAGTTATATGAAAAATTCCAAGGTGTCTCAACTGTAGCAGTGAAACCCCAAGACCTTGAGCTCTAATACCATATGTTAGGAACCAAATATAAATATAGCATAGAAAAACCTCAGAAAAAGTACTCAATGCCTTGAAAAAGAGATAATTTCAGACAATAAGCCTCTTCAAGCAGGCAACGTCCTTTTACCCCACTTAAATGTTCAAGTACAAGATGATTCCAATTGAAAATGTCTCCTTGGTATATATAGGAGACTAGGAGGTATAATTACTAATAATGGAATAAAGCTGACATAAATAAAATAACATTACTAATGTAATATGCCCCAATTAAGGGGTAATGAGCCAATATTAGGGCTTAACAATGCACGACCAACTTCATGATTGAAATTCTTAAGAGTTCCTTCACCCTACTTATGCTTGGCCCTAGTAAGCATTCACACTCAACAATTCAAGTCAAATATGACTGCTCTGATACCAACATGATCCAGATTGTTTCATCGAGTGACTTATAAAGAATTGTATTAAATGAGCATAAATTGAAGTGCACCATTAAAGAAGGAAAAGCTGAATAACGAAGAGACATAAGCATCAAATATGAACACAAAAACTTGAAAACAGAGTTCATCCTTGGTGGACTACGTCTCCGGGTCCTGCTCTCAAATGGGTAGGCTTTTTCATAAACTCAACAAAAGAATTTGGAAAAATACATAAGTATACCTTATTTAGAAATCAAGCTGCAGAAATATTGTTTAGATTAGAAAATAGACAGCACCACTGAATTCGTGGCATCGAATTACCCAAAAATGACTATCTCCACACCTCGATCTAACTCTAGCACTCCCATACCCAAGAAGAATTTCATCTCAGTTTTCGTGCCCTGCAACCACAATACAATTCTCTCATAGAATAGTGTTGCCTTCTAGGGAAAAAAACCCTAAATAAATTCTACCATCAGATCTACGACCTTATAATGAACAATCCAGATTGACTATGAAATTACAATATATTACAAGGAAATTTTTATCAAAATTTCACTTTGGGGGTGCTTCCCCTGAATCCCCCACCAAGGGGGGGGTACAAAAATTGTCACCTCCCCCCTCGGACCGCCTTGACGATAATAGTGGGGGGGAATCCCCCCCACATCCCCCATTAGGGAATGGGGTCCAAGCATGGATGAAACAAACCTCTGAATCAAGAAGATAATCATGCTCCACAACCAACAATATCTCACTTGGATACTGATCACAAAAACTCCACTGTTGTTGTACTTGCTAGACTATACTCCACCTTGGACCTAGCAAATTTCTCATATTCACCTTCATGCTTGAAGACCAACTAAAATTGATTAGGAACTCAGTTTCTCCCTGGTTACTCCCTTTGTTAACATGTCTGTAGAATTCTGGCTAGTATGTATCTTTTCCAACTTCAAATGTCCATCTTCCAAGATGAATCGCAAGAAATGGTACCTGATTTGTATATGCTTATTATTTGAATGGAAGGTTGAGTTCTTTGTAAGATGAATGGCACTCTCATTATCGCAATACAACCTACTATTCTCCTGCTTGTTTCCCAATTCCTCCATAAACCTATGTTAACAAATCATCTATTTACTAGCCTCTGTAACAACAACATACTATGCTTATGTTGTTGAAAGTGCAACAACCTTTTCCAGTTTCGAAATCCAACTTACTATTATTCCACCTACAGTAAACAAATACCCCATGGTACTCCTCCTTCTATCTCTATCACCTTCCATATTTGAATCAACATATCCCTATAGAACAATGTATGAACCTCCAAAACATAATGCATGAGTAACAATACCTCTAAAATACTTGAGAATCCACTTTACTACCTCCCAATGTTCTTTACCTAGATTTTTCATATACCTGCTCATAACTCCCACTGCATGTGCAATATCTGGTCTTGTGAAAACAATCATATACATCAAACTGCCAACTGCTGATGAATAATGTACCCTGGACATACAGTCTATCTTATTTTGTGTCTTGGGACACATTTCATTAGTTAATTTTAAATGGTTGGCCAAAGGTGTACTAACTGGTTTTACAGTCTTCATTCTAAACCTCTCCAACACCTTCTTTGTGCACTCACCCTGAGACAATGTCAATTTGTGATTTTCCTATCTCTTGTTATTCTCATACCAAGGATTTTCTTTGCAGCACCAAAATCCTTCATTGCAAATGAATTAACTAATTTCTTCTTGAGCACATTTATATCCTGCATATTAGACCCTACAACAAGCATGTCATCTACATACAATAGCAAGATAATATAACTTCCATTTTCTAGCCTTTAAAAAAACATAGTGATTAGAATGACATCTACTATAACCTTGTTCTATCATAAACCTATAAAACTTCAAATACCACTGCCTTGGAGCTTTCTTTAGGCCATACAATCTCTTCTTCAACCTACATACCAAATTATCCTTTTCTTTGACCTCATACCCCTGTGGTTGTTGCATATAAATCTTTTCATCCAAATACCCATGGAGAAAAGTTGTTTTTACATCTAATTGTTCAATATCAAATATTCTACTATCATAAGACTTAAAATAGTCCTAATTGAAGTCATTTTAACAACGGGAGAAAATATTTCATCAAAATATATACCTTTCTTTTGTGGAGACCCCTTTACAAAAAGTCTATCCTTGTACAACTTTTTGCCTCCATCTTCTTTCTTCAACCTGTAAACCCATTTATTATGCAATTGTCTTTTTCCTATATGCAACTGAAGAAAGTCCCAAGTCTAGTTATTTACCAAGGAATCCATTTCCTCTTTCATTCCTTGCTCCCACTTCCTTTAGTGTATGCTTGCATTGCCTCTTCATAACTTTCCGGTTTACCAAAATCGATCAACAATAAATAATACAATGAAGGAGAGTATCATTCAGGGGGTCTAATTAACCTGGTATATCTTCTAACAACACTTGCAATTGTTTGAGGTACATGTTTCTCCTATTGTTGTACATTTTGATTTTCTGGTACCTTTAGAATTTCTTTTTCAATGATCTCATCAAGCACCGTGTTTTCTGATTTTTCTTCTTCATGTTTCCTTCCCTACAACTGATATTTATACATGACCTTATCATTGAATATCAAATCTCTAGTCCTAATGATTTTTTGATTTTCATAATCCCATAAGAGATAACCAAAATTATTAACACCATATCCAATAAATGTACACTTCTTGGATTTTGCTTCCAGCTTTGTTCTATTTTCTTTATCAATATGGACAAATGCTTCACAACCGAAAGTCTTCAGAAATGAATTGTTTACCTTTTCACCTATTTAGACCTCCTCTAGAATTCCACCATCCAAAGAACTTGAAGGTCCTTTGTTTATCAAGTAAACAATAGTATCTACAACATCTGCCCAAAACTATAACGAAAACTATGCATGTAATTAGAAACTTCTTGCATGCTCCATGATGGTCCTGTTCATCCTTTCTGACACACGATTTTCTTGTGGTGTTATTGGAATTTTCTTCTCTCTATGACTCCTATGGTATGAAAAATAATCATCAAATTCCTTGTTGCATTATTCACCTCCATTGTCTGATCTGAGACACTTCAATATTTTTCCTATCTCATTCTTAACCAAAGCTTTCCATTTCTTAAAAGTATCAAAAACATCATTGTTGTGTCCCTTTCGTCACCTAAATGAGAAAAATAAGGACGCTTACAAGTCCAGTTGGGTTAGCTGGACAAGACAACAATGAATGTAAGAGTTAGAAACATCAAGCATATGAAATAAACAAAGAACTAAGCTAATAACAATAAAAGAAACTAAACTAGAGTGCATAAGGGAAATAGAACAAAAAATAAACAATATGCATGCCACCAATGGATAAGTTGTATAAATGGGAAAAAACCAAAGAGAAAGGGAGACTTATGGGTCCCCTGTTCCTCCAAGGGAGGGCTCTTGAACCCCCAATGATTGAGCTCTTATTACAAGTAGAAAACTAGAAGGAAATGGTGAAGAAATCCAAATCTCATTCACTCAAGAGGTGATGTGAATGGACAAATGAAATGGTGCTTGTATTCTCTAGTGAGAAAAGAGGTTCCTCTAAGAGAATATAGGCAACATAATAATACAAATGAATTCTTGAAAATATAGTGCACCCATGGCCTCTTTTTATACCAAATCTTTGAGGCATTATTAAACCAGTCTTTAGTGTGAACAAGTGGCTCTTTAGGGCAGCCTTAGGTCTTTGACCAGACCCCCACTCGGATTCAACTCGAATTTGGGTGTCAAATCAACTTGGGAGATGAACCAGAAGTGGGTGGAAGGCCGACCAAAATCATAAATGCGTCGTTTTGAGGTATGCATGGATTTTTGCATCCACAGTCGTGCATCGGGCACATGTGTGCTTTTTCGGAGTTCTTCAACTGTCGTACATGCACGTGCTTCCTTTGTATCCTTAGTGCATGATGATTTTGTAACCAATTGTATAGTTTTGTGCCCTTTGGAAATGCATTTTTTGGGCCATCGATGAACTAATGGGTGTTTGGAGATGCTAGATTTTTGTAACCATTTGCGGACGAAATTCCAGTGATAACAGATGCTCCCTGAGGTGTGAGGTTAGGAGCATACGTATAGCCAAAATACATCAATGTTGCTTCTACTGAGATTAATTTTGTAAGAAAGAGTGTTGAGGGGAGTTTCAAGAGCTACCCATTGGAGGGAGAGGGGAACCCGTGGGGCCCAAACCTTTTTCTAGGTGTGGAAAAATAAAACTATGTACAAACGAGGTGGGCATGCCCCATGCTCCTATCATGTAACTCAAAAATGTGTAAGATTAGTAATTGAAGCTATATGTTGATGTAGATAACTGGAGCGCCCTCCGAGGCGGTTTGATAATGGTAGAGGACAAGTTTGATGATGAAAAAAATCCAAAAAGAGGTGATGACCCATGTAAGAAGTGTCGATGGTACACAGACATTGATAGCCCATCAAATTTCAGAGGTCTTTGGCGAAGATAAAATAGTTGCAAATAATCGCAAAGTAAGACCCATCGTAGCATGAGATGGTGTTGAAGTCGAATGCTATGGGGGTCAACAAAAACAAAGATTAATGATGGTTCTCTCTGTGTCATCCAAGACTCCTCATTAGAAAGGTAATGAGAGCCAAGATATTGTCACCCTTCTGGAAACTATGCTGATGTCGACAAAAAGGGAGACGCAACTCCAAGAAGCAAAGGGTTTCATGAAATCCATGAGATGAGATCAGGAAATGATGAGGTACATGGGTGAAGTCAAGATGCGGTGAGACTCAAGACTACCCTTGGTTGTTGATATATCTAAAGTATGAGTGGAAGCAACCGCGAAACTGGGTCTAGTGTCAGGGGGACAACAAGACGTGGGTCAAGTTGTGCCAGACGTGAGACAAAGTGGACAAACTCAAAGATCAGGGGTACATGGACCGTGGGATACTTAGGGTTTTTGGACAATGTCAACATGAGTAGAATATAATGAATGCCCCAACCAAGGGTGACATGGGTTTCTTTGCCAGAAAAAAGAAGGTCATCAGGGGTGATGACAAAAAGATATGCCAATGTTGGAAATAAAGGCTTTTTGCAATAACCAAAGGAATAAAAAATAAGTTGGGAAAAGTGTACAGGTACAGAAACAGGTGCCCCAGTGCAATATGGCTTGGCTGGTGAGGGATCAAGTAGCTGTGGAAAACAGGTGGAGGGTGGGCGACCGCATAGGTGGGTTTTTGTATTAGGTAAATGAGTGGAGGACAATCTACAGGTGGGAAAACTGATGGTGGATGAGATGGAGGGATAATGATACTACGGAGGTGCAGTCAAATGTGAATCGTAATGAGATGACTCGGGAGTCCATTATGAGGAAGCTAGCAAAATGAGGAGAAAGAGCATGCGGTCGATTCTTGGGAATGAAAATACTATTAGGACTCCCAACCCTAGTGGGTGAAAACAACAAGAGTGTCAAAGTACTAGAGGGGACTACAATGGAGACAAATCATGTGGGAGAGAGTGCTACTGGTTGACAGTACTGAAATGCAGCTGAGGTGTGAGTACTGCAGAGCCGGATGGGGGGAACCTAGAGGCACATATATTAGGGTGTGACTGAGAGATATAATTTATATTCAGAGGGAATGATTACATGCCAGTATCGATCATATACCTAAAAGGGTCACACATTGAGTTGTGATGACCAAGTACATGCACATATTAAAACCAAATACACGACGTGAACACTATCTGAAGATAAAGAACATATAACAATTATTTGGTAAATTTGAACATAAGCATGCATACCTAGGCGTGATGTGAGAAAAATGCTCCCCGGGGGCCGAGGATGGATGGCGGCCCGAGGAGTGTGACTTTGTAGGCAGCAGGAGCCTGATCCCGAGGCTGAAGACAGATCAGAAAATGGATGCTCGGAGCTCTCGAAAATGAACCTAGAAGTTTGGTAAAGGGACTATATATAGTTGTAGGGTCCATAATGCCACCTCATTTGTACCTTCTATCATAGTGATTAGATGAGAGGTTTCAGGGGAGATTTGGAAATTTTGGGAGATCAAGCCAGTTGATTTAGGATCAACGAGTGTCAGGCTAGTGGCCGTATTCTCTTGCATAGTAATTAGGATTTATTTTTTGGGCAGGGCTTGTACGAATGACCATACAGGGGGGTTTTGTGAGGGTGGGCCCCCCATTGCACAGGCAATCCAATGATTCATGCACACGCGTGTGCGGCTGTAATTGGGATAGTCGCGCATGAGGGTGCCTGAATGGGGAAAACATGTGCGCATTCGATGCATGCCTGTTGAAAGCATAACAATGCATGCATGCGTGACTGTGTTCCTAACAGTTACGCATGTATGCACAACTGTGTAGCGAACAGGCATGCTAGGATGCGCGCTTGTGTGTGTGAAAGGGGTGCATGCGTATGGTCACCAATCTGTTGCGTCCCTTTCATCACCTAAATGAGAAAAATAAGGACGCTTACAATTCCAGTTGGGTTAGATGGACAAGAGAGCAGTGAATGCAAGAGTTATAAGCTTCAAGCATACAAAATAAACAAAGAACTAAGCTAATAACAATAAAAGAAACTAAACTAGAGTGCATAAGGGAAATAGAAAAAAAAATAAACAACATGCATGCCACCAATGGATAAGTTGTATTAGTGGGAAAACAAGAAAGAGAAAGGGAGACTTATGGGTCCCCTCTTCCTCTAAGGGAGGGCTCTTGAACCCCCAATGATTGAGCTCTTCTTACAAGTAGAAAACTAGAAGGAAATGGTGAAGAAATCCAAAGCTCATTCACTCAAGAGGCGATGTGAATGGCCAAATGAAATGGTGCTTGTATGCTCTAGTGAGGAAAGAGGTTACTCTAAGAGAATATAGGCAGCATAACAATAAAAATGAATTCTTTAAAATATAGTGCACCCATGGCCTCTTTTTATAAAAAATCTTTGGGGCATTATTCAACCAGTCTTTAGTGTGACGAGGGGCTCTTTAGGGAACCCTTAGGTCTTTGACCAGCCCCCCCACTTGGATTCATCTCGGATTTGGGTGTCAAATCGACATGAGAGATGAACCGGAAGTGGGTGGAAGGCTGACCAAAATCCTAAATGCGCCGTTCTGAGGTATGCATGGCTTTTTGCATCCACAATTGCGCATTGGGCACATGTGCGCTTTTCCATAGTTCTTTGACTATCGCACGTGCGCATGCTTCCTTTGTATCCTTAGCACATGCTGATTTTATAACCAGTTGTATAGTTTTGTGCCCTTTGGAAATGCATTTTGGGCCATGGATGAACTAATGGGTGTTTGGAGATGCTGGATTCCTGTAACCATTTGTGGAAGAAATTCTAGTGATAACAATCATATTTTTGTCGAATGCAATAAACACAAGTTTTTCTAGCTACACCATCAGTAAAAGTAACATACTAATGAGAGCCACCAAGAGATGACACCTGAGATGGTCCCCATACATCTATATGCACAAGATATAACCTTTCACTCTTTTTTTCCGAATCTAAGAAACCTAACTCTATTATATTTTCCATAAACACAATGCTCACAGAAATCCAAATCAATTTGATTAATATCTGGAAACAAATTTCTTTTGTGAAGTAGGTGCATCCCCTTCTCACTCATGCATCCAAGCCTATGATTCCATAGTGTTGTATCCACTCCTATAGAATCTAAAGATATAGAAGAGTTAGTATTACCAGTACATAAATACAATGTACCTACCTTCTCTCCTTTTCTGATCACTAATGATCCTTTGGTGACCTTCCATGCCTTATCTATAAATATAGATATACAACCTTCATTTTCCGACTGTCTAGTTGAAATTATATTTTTCCTTAGATATGGAACATGTCTTACCTCTTTAAACAACCATTGGTATCCATTCTTTTGATTTATTTGTACTTTTCCCATTCCAACAATTTTGCATGGTCCATCATCACCCAAATGAACCTATCCAAAATCACCTTGAACATAATATAGAAAATGTTTCCTATGGGGTGTGGCATGAAATGTATCCCATGAATCTACTACCCAAGACTCAGAAATATTATCTACTGAAAGAATTAAATAATATTGTAACACATCACCTGTTACATTTGCTTCTTGATTTTTCTCTTGTTTTCCATCTCTTTTTTTCTTTGGAGCTCTGTAGTCTTCAGATGTCCTTTCTTCCCACAATTCCAACACTGTATCTTTCCTAGTCTGGATTTGGATCTTTCCTTCCTATAATTCCCATTATTCCCTGAGCCCTTTCCTCTATCCTTTTATCTTCCCTAGTTCTCCATAGTCAACACATTACCTGATGTCTCACATCTGCTTTCCCATTGCATTTCCTCGCTAAGGACAACACCAACAACATCATCAAATTTTAGAGTGTTTGAGCCAGAGACAAAGTTACTTAAAACCATGACCAAGCCATTCCATCTTTCTGGCAATGAGAACAATATTAGAATATCCCCGACCTCATCATCAAAGTCTACTTTTACAGAACTTAGTTGATTAGTAACCATATTAGATTCATTTAAATGATTGACAACAAACCCACCTTTTGATATATTCATATTAAATATTCTCTTCATTAGAAATACCTTATTGGATGCTGAGGTTTTTTCATACAGTTTAGCTAATGCGTTCATCATCTACTTCATTGTCTTTTTTTTATAAATATTTAAATCCACCGACATTTCCAGGCTTAGCTGTATCGTTCGTAGTGCCTTTCTGCCAAGAACCTCACATTCTTCGTCCTTCATGGACGTCAGATTCTTTGTTATTTTTCCCAATGGTAGGAATATATCCTTTTGATATAAATAATCTTCCATCTACATATTCTATTCCATAAGTGGTATTTTTGGCCATTAAATTTCTCTACCCTAAACTTTCCATCTTCTGCCATTGCTCCCACTCGAACCAGGAACCCCCTTTTCCTGTGAGTTACCTTTCGCTCATATACCAGTTGTTAGAAAAAACAAGATCGTGGAACAATGAAATAAAACAAATGTGGAAATAAAACACAAACGATACATAATGTAATAGAGGCACAAATATACGTGGTTCACCTAGTGTGGGCTACGTCCACCATAGAAATTTCCAGGTCCTTCATATTTATTATCCAACAAAATGAATGGATACAACCTACAACACACTCATTGCAACTTCCTCTTCTTTATCTCATAGTCTCCTCTCTCATAATAAAAAATTCACAATAATACACAGTTGCAACAAAGTTCCCTCATAGAAGAGGGTTTCCTTCTAGGGAGAAAAACCCTAAAATAACTTCTACCATCAGATCTGCGACCTTATAATGAATGGTCCAGATTGACTATGAAATTACAATATTTTACAAGGCAATTTTCCCCAAAATTTCTCTTCCGGGGCATTGCCCCCGAATCCTCTGCTAGGGGGGATACAAAAATTGTTTCCTCCCCCCTGGACCCCCCTGTCGACAATAGTGGGGGGGAAATACCCCTCCACACTCCCCATAAGGGAATGGGGTCCAAGCGGCTGAAACAAACCTCTAAATTAGGAAGATAATCAAGCTCCACAACCAACACCAGTTGCATTGTTAAGCCCTAAATAGTGGAACATTACCCATTAATTGGGGAATATTACATTAGTAATTTTATTTTATTTATGTTGGCTTGGGTCCATTAGTTGTAATTGTACCTCCTAGTCTCCTATATATACCAAGGAGACATTTTCATTTGGGATCATCTTGTATTTGGAAATTTATGTCGTGTGTAAGGAGTTTTCCCCCTCGAAAAGGCTTATTATATGAAATTCTCTCTTTTTGAAGGCATTGAGTACTTATTATGAGGTTTTTATTATGCTATTATGATATTTGGTTCCTAACATTTGGTATCAGAGCTCAAGGTCTTGGGGTTTCGTTGCTGCATCTGAGACATATTGAAATTTTCGCTATAATTTTTTTTCTACCACATTTCAGAAGGCACCCTTTGGAGGATATTTATTAAACAGATCAAGGTACTTGGGTTTGACATTTCATCTCCCGATGCCCTATAATTTCAAATATATATCATGTTTACGATAGGGTTATGAAATCATCATGAATTTAATTATCGTAGAATTTTATCTATAATTTTTTTTTGTGATGTTTTAGACCTTGAAACTTGGAGGATATTCATAGAAATTATCCAATTAGTTGTGATAAACATTTTTTCTTCTGGTTCATCCAAATTTTGTAGATAAACCCTGTGTAAGATATAGTATCTGACTATTCATATTAACTAGTGTCAAACAAGTGTTCCGGGTAAAACAATGATATCTTATTCAATGAGTATCCAAATTAAGTGAGGCAAACTCCATTGGACATTGGACAATATGTAGTATTTGTGGTGCAAGTTTCATAATAAAATATCAAATATTGTGTTCTTGGAATGCTTTACAAGTACGCTCTCCTGGAAGGGACAAAAATCAGAAAGGTGTGGGGAAGTTACCATAAATTCCACTTGGCACATCCAATTTTGATAAGACCTATGGAATTCCAGAGAAGATGTATCAGAGAACTACAAAATGAAATTTCTCGACCTAGAAGGGATACAATTTTGGAGATACAACAGAAGAAAGATCGTCTAGCAGAACCACCTTGAAATCAAGGTTGTAAAGTGATACTTGGCCAACATGCCACCAAAAAGGGGAACTTATACACCAAATAATCCTCTAGGCAGTCCTACTTGGACTCTTGATGAAGGTGAAGAAATGGACATAAATGATTTACAAAAGAAGACAATAAAAAAAGATTAACTACAAGGGATGATGGATTCAACTGAAGCTAAGTTGGAGGAAATAATGGATTCAACTGAAGCTAAGTTGGAGGAAATAATGGCTTCTAAGATGGATGGTTTAAAAAGGGAGATAATGGAAGGATTGAAAAATTTCCTGATAGATAGGCCACCTTACTAGCGACGAAAATCCCCCTATTACTATACTGGGTCAAGGTACAGGAAGAGCACTGACTTCCCTTAAAATATAGTTCTATTCTTAAGCTACCCAAAAAATATCTGGATTGAATGACAAGAGAGAGGAAATAATATCAATAGGTGTACCTTTGGTACTAACATCCGATGTAGACCGCCTTCACCTTTGTATCTTCCTAGGTTGCGGGTCTCCTACGAAAGCTGGCCTGCAAGAACACTTAGGAAAACAATGCTACAAATATACAATCTCTACTTGTTACTTTCAATATTCAAATACAAGAATAGATGCATTAATCAATAAAGATATAAAGACACAATGTATTGGGATAGGAAAGAACTCTTTTATTCAATATGAAGATCAAAAATATTACAACCTTCTTATCAGCAAACGCTCTGCGAACCACGTCTGAGCTCCTCTTATTGATAATCCAAGTACACCATTCTCATGCTTGCCTCTCACAACGAACTGATATATTTGGGAAAGGGAAAGGGTTGTATAAGGAGAAATGGCTATAGGGGGACTGATGAGTCCAAATCTCAGTAAGGGCTGCAAAACTTGGGCTAGAAGGGGATGGGATTTTGGTAGAGTTTACTTGTTCTTTTTCTTTTTGTTGTAAATGGGGCCCCAAGACCTCTTTTTATATGAGACAAGTATGGTTATTCAGTTAGGAGATGGGCTACAATGGGTAAAATGGTTGGGAAACCCTCGATAGCCCGTAAAATTCATCGAATTCCTTACAATTATATATATTTTTGCAACTTTTGGAGGTAAACGCAGGTTCTCTAGCATGCAACTCGTGTATGTACATGGGTTGTCTAGTATGCAACATGCATATGTACGCAAACAATAGTTCAGTAGGGAACTTACATGTTCCAAAAAATGTTTTTTAAGAAGGATCCTCAACAGTAATTTGGAAAATTGTGTAAGTGGAAAGGCCAATGCCATGTATGCATAGGTAGGGTACTTTTGGACTATAACATATGCCCCCTAATGTGTGAGGTTAGAATAGAAACCAATGGTCAAAATACATTAAAATATATTTATCAATGGGAAAGCACGAAGTCGAGTGAGCTCGGGACCTGAATTTGGGAGGTTCCATCTACAAAGCAATAATAATCTCTCTAAGGTGGGAATACCCATGATCGAGATGAAATAATCATGGCTACCAATCAAGTACACTGTAGATCCATGTCATATAAATTTCTATAAAGTGTAGCCACAGAAAATACACAACGGATCTACATCAAAATCATTGGTTGATATTTAAGTACAATATAATATGCATCTTCAAGAAGCATCAACGACTGTGGATGGATATGAGGAGCTTCATAACTCGAGAAATAACTTCAAGATATTCAACAACTAAGGTAGGAGTACAATAGGAGTGTAAGACTTACTACTATGAGGTCTTCGACATGATATCGGGGATAGACAGGAGGATCTCGATAATCAGGCAGAGAACTTCATCGATTTTGAATCTGGACTTGATTGGACTCTCGGGATGGCTGAATCATGAAGTTCAAGAGACAAACTACAGAATGGCCGACTCAGGTTGGATAAAACTTCCCTTGGAAAAAATAATGAAAAATGATGAGACTCAAGAAGCATAATATTGATATAAGTCTGTGATACAGGAGGCAACACAAACTCTCCATATGTTTGGAAGAATAACCAAATGGAGGAGGACACAACTCTATGTAACGAGAAAAACTTCCTAAGGTCATACTAGATCCCAATTCTTGATGAACAAATGGAAGTATTTTCTTTGTCCAAGGGTGACTATCTTTCCGTCGAATAAAAGATAAAGTGTATCCTTTTCTATCTTTTTGGAATATTTGATTTTTTTGTCTTTTTCAAATTTTTAATGAGTTTGAATAAAAATACAAGAATTCTACGTTACAAAGGAGGAATGAGTGTCACGAGCAAGGAAAATGGTTCCAAGAGCATGGAACATACTAGTGCTCAGGGTAAAAAGACAAGTGCATGATAAGGACACTTGGGGAAAATTCCTCCATGGGTCAAGGTGTCTCATTGCAAAGGAAAAAAGTGCTACAAGGATTGCATTTAAGGAATGCTTTGAACGTTCAATTGAGAGAAACATGGAGCTGACATTAGGCCAAAGACGTAAGGATGAGACAAGCGATTTTATTAATCATGACACATCAAGAATCCTTCCATGTGAGGTTTTATGAGCCCAAAGAAGGTAATCTTGGTGGTTTTTTCACGTTTAGGGAGTCTAAAAAAACGCTAAAAGAAGACTCTAGAGAGTTCCTTTTTCGCAACTAGTCCAATCGGTTCAAAAAAGGGCTAAAATTATACTGAAAGAATGTCTCTTAAAAACCATTTTAATGAGTGTGCATGAGACAAGGTCACTCAACGATCTTTTCAATTTTAAGGAGTCTGAAAAGAGCTTAACTATGGAATCACAACCTTTTTCTAGGTTTAGTCTCCTTAGCCCAAAAAGGTATAAAATATAATTGAGGAGAACTCTCCTGGCAAGACGAGTCTCTCAAGGCATACGTTTTTCCTGGATAATATATTGGCCAAAGGGTTCAACTTATGCCAAATAGATGTTTTTTCTGGACCAATTAATGAGTGTGAAAGGAACAAGGTCACTCGACAATCTTTTCATATTTAGGGAGTCTAAAAAGAGCTTAAATATGGACTTCGAGGGGGTTCCTTTTTCGTAAGTAATCTCCAGGGCCCGAAAAAGTGATAAACCAAAACCAAGGAGAATGTTCCTTTTAAAAACATTTAGTCCCTTAGACCCGAAAAAGGGTTAAAATTATGCCTACGAATACTCTCCTAGCGAACCGAAGCTCCTAGGGCATACCTTTCTTCGTAAATTAACTGTCTAGACCAAAAAAGGGGTAAAATACTGCTAGACAGATGTGCCTTGAAATTTGAGTTTGGTGAGAATGAAGGGAAACAAGATCGCTCAACAATATTTTCAATTTTAGAGAGTCTAAAAAGGGCGTAAAGAAGACTCTAGGGGGGCTTCTTTTCTCAAGTAATCTAGACAAGATCGAAAAGAATAAATAATCTATCATTGGATGTTTCTTTCAAAATTTAAACAAGATTGAAAGACAACATACCATGCTCTTAGGGAGTCCCTTGGGTATAGGCCAAAAAAAATATGAAGACGAAAGATGAGGCTTCAACACAAATTCATGGTGGGATTAAACAGGATTCTCGTGCCTATGAAGTACTTTGGAATGGGAATCAAATGGAAAACAAGGCTCTAACTAGGGTGCCTATGGAAGGAAGGCTCTACCACATAAAGTACAAAACAAATCCATATTTATGAGTGGAATGAAATGAATAACAAATTGAATACAAAACACACAGATAGAAATAGATATCCAGTGAAAAAGAACTTCTATTGAATAAATGAAATAGGATGAAATTGTAAAACTGTAGAATTGAAACAACTTGCTCGAATGGTGGTAGCTATCTCTGAGAAGAGATATGGCTGCTACGCACATCCATCTAAGAAAATTGATTACAATGAGGCTCCAGAGGCCTTGTTAACATTACTCATGAATTCCAAAACCCTAGACATCCAAAAACCTAACCCTAGGAGATTAAACGCCAAAATTTATATGGACCCCTATGGGTAAGTTGGTACTTCAACTTCTTGCGGTTGTAAATTTTGCATACGACCTCCGTTTTAGGCATGTGATAGCCCATTGGAGAGGTATTTTTGAGAACTACGAATTACACCATCAAACTTTGAATTAGTCTATAGTTTGACTTTGGTGATAAAAAAAAAACATTGTTTAGGGCCCGAAAATGGACCTGGAAGTACATAAAGATGTGTCGACATGACAACATACAAAATAATCTAGTTGGATTAGGTGGGAGGTCACCAGTATCCACTTGGAAGATGTGTAGGGCTTCAGAGAACCCTGAAAGTGTAGAACGCACAATTACAAAGAAGTACAAAAGAACGTGTTGAACTAATTTTTTTCAAGAGGAGCCAATTGGAATAGGTGGCTGCCCACTGATATCCACTTGGATCATTCCTCCCCCCTTAGGAAGTAATGGTCTCCATTGTGTTGATTTCCCCCATCAGGTGAGGAAATTTTTGTTGAATTTGGTCCTGGGTGATCCACTTGCCTTGGTGTAGGAGTTGTCCTTCCTTGATAACCCGATAAAAATGGATCCTCTATTGGCAAGTGCCCTTGAATTGTGTGTCCACTATCTGATCAGTGGATACATGTTCCATGCAGTTAGAGTTGATATTTGTTGGTGTCATATGTTATGAGATCTCTGAGGTGTCTAATAAGAATGGAAAATATGGCTGAAGGAGGTCCACATTGAACACTGGGTGCAAGCCAAGGAAAGGTGGACTATTGAGCTCCAAATCATTGCTACCCACAACCTTGGTGATAGTGTAAGGCCCATAGAGAAGTGGGTGGATCTTCCGATGGGGCCCTATAAGGCACTCTTTCTACAAATGTAACCAGGCCTTGTCTCCCACTTGAAATCGGTGTGGTACCCTATGTTGATCATGGTGCTCCTTGTACTTGGCATTGGCTTTCTGTAAAATCTCATGGACCCATTGGTGGGTGTGCTGAATCTGCTCAATGAATCTAGTGGCTTTTTCGACCTCAGAATGAACATGGGAATATTCTTCATGTGTGGTGGTAAGATGTAATTCCACATGAATGGGACCCAAGGGTTGGAATCCCATCCCCACCTGAAATGGGATATGGTCAGTGGAGCTATGGAGAGCCATGTTTCAACTATGTTGAACATAGGGGGGACTCTCATCCCAGGTATGTGGATACTTAGAGTTTTACATGTGTAGGATTTGCAAAATCATCTGATTGACGAACTCAGTTTGGGCATCAGTTTGGGGGTGGAAAGCAATGGATTTATTGAGCTTGGTGTCCAATAGTGACGAGAGACTCGAGCAAAATGTGTTGAGGAGAATATTGTCTCGATCGAATATGATGGCCTGTGGTATCCCAAAATGGACCCAGAATCATTTGAAGAAGATTTTTGAAGTATATACTATTGTGATTCTCTTCTTACAGGCTGTGAGGATGGCCATCTTCAAAAACCGATCAACTACCACAAATACCCAATCATTGTTGTGCTCAGTGGACGGAAGGCCAGACATCTAATCCATTGAGATGGATTCCCAAGGTTGCTTGGGAGTAGGAATAAGGGTGCATAATCCTTGCTTCTTGATGGTTGGTTTGGAAATGGCACAGACAATGCAAGATCTGATATACTTGATGACGTCCTGTCAGATTTTCGGCCAATAAAAATGTTTTTGTAGAACGACCACGATTTTCTCTGTGCCAAAATGTACTATCATCCAACTGTAGTGAGCCTCCCAAATCATCTTTTTGCTCTCTCTTGCAGGTACACAAAGGTGGCCCAGATGGCATAACATTTCATCTTGAATGTGAAAATCGGTGACATTCGTGCCTGTACCCAAGAGCTGATAAGCAGTGGCGAAGTCAGAATCTCACTGATAAATTTGGGGCCACTCAAATGCCTCATGCCCACATGAATGGAGCACATTGGTGAGTGCAGCCACAGGAGGTTGACTGAGGAAGTCAATGACATGATTTGTTTTCTCTATCTTGTACTTGATGTTGAGATGGAACTACTGCAGGTAGGTGGACCACTTCTGATGGAATTCGTTCTGCAACTTCTCATGTGTCTGTATGAACTGTAGAGGGTTGTGATCATTATGGATGATTGTCTCCTTTCCCAAAATGTAATGTTTCCATTGACGACAAAATTTTACATTGGAATACATTTCCTTTTCAAAAGTGGGGTATTTCCAAACAATATTGCAGAGTGTCTCACTATGGTATGCCACCAGATGACCATGTTGAGTGAGAAATGTACCTACAACATAGTTGGATGCATCAGTCTCAATCTTGAACAATTGTTGCAGATCGGTTAAGGAGAGTACTGGAGTTGAGCACACGAGATGCTTCAAATCATTAAATGCTCATTGTTGTTCCTTCCCCCATGAAAAATTTTCCTTTCCACCACCCTTGGTCACTTGGCTGAGGGCCCATGCAATATGGGATAATCCCAACACGAACCGTCGGTACAAGTTGGCCAATCCCAGGAACCTCTAAAGATCGGTGAGTGTGGTCGGGGTTTTCCAGTAACAGATGACTTGGATCTTAGTTAGATCAACATGTACCACATGCTCATAAAACATGTATCCCAAGTATTAGAACATGTTCATGCCAAAGGAGAATTTTTCCAAGTTGGCATATAGATTGTGCTGCCAGAGAGTGCTCAAAACCTGTTGAATATGTTGCATGTTCTCCTCCCAAGTTCTATTGAAGATGAGGGTGTCATCCAAATATACGACCACAAAAGAGTTGGTGAAGGGTCTCAATACATCATCCATCAACCTCATAAAAGTGGTTGGTGCATTTGTTAAGCCAAAGGGCATGACCAACCATTCAAAGAGACCTTCTTTAGATTTGAAAGTTGTCTTCCATACATCAGTTGGTTCGTTGGGAACCTGGTGGTAGCCAAACTTTAGTTATGCATTGATTACAGAGCATTACAAAAAATCACAGTTAGGAATCAATACCCAATTCAAGAAGGTCATCAATTATGGGAATTGGGTACTGATTCCTAACTGTGATTTTTTTTAATTCTCTGTAATCAATGCATAGCTACTAGGTCTCATCTTTATTTTTCACCAGTACAGTCAGGCTTTCACAAGGTGTTTTGAGTGGGAAATTCCTCCTACGAACTAGCACTAAGAGATTTAATCAATCATACAATCAATATTCCAATAATGACAATCTCATATGGCGGGACGGGAAAAACAATTCTCTTATTAACTTCACAATGATACCTTACAATGATAAAGTCGACTCTTGCTCCTCGATCCTGGTCCTGGGCTCTTCTTCCACTATCTTCCAATTTCTTTTCTCTATACTTCTCTTCGCACAAGGATGGCTAAAGGTTGGGACAAAGGGAATGCTTAATCAGGTATAGTTTCTTTACTATGATTCTCCTCCTTTCAATTGGGACCCCTACCCCTTATTTTATAGGTTAGAAGGAGCTAGGTATTTGATCGAATGACTGGCTATGCATGGCTGAAAGGTTTAGTTAACTTACCCAAAGTTGTGTGTTCCGTCAACAACTTTCCTTTTTTCGTGCTTTTGTAGGTACACGGGGGTTGTCTTGGGTCATCTCACGTGTACACGCATGCAGTATTGGAGTAGGGAGAGTGGGCCTTTATAAAAGGGGTTTTTAAGAAGAGTTGTTCAGTAGTGTTTTGGAAAAGAAGGAATATGAGATGGCTTGATGCAAGGTAAGCATGTATGGTGCAAATTAGGGTTATAACACAAGGGGAGGAGATGGGTCTGATGTGCTCCTTCTAAAGAAACTCTTGGATCTGATGCTTGTGTTATCACTGAAATTTCGTCTGCAAAAGGTTACAGGAATCCAGCATATTCAAACAACAATTAGTCCACCCATGGACCAAAAATGACCAAAAAAGCATTTCCAAAAGGTCCAAAACTATACAACCAGTTATAAAATCAGCATGCGCTAAAGATATACAGGAAGCATGTGCACGTGCGCCAGTCGAAAACATCAGAAAAGTGCACATGCGCCCGATGCGCGACTATAGGCGCAAAAAGCCGTGCACAACTCAGAACGACACATTTATGATATTGGTCGGCCTCCCACCCACTTCTGGTTCAACTTCCAAGTCGATTTGACACCCAAATCTCAGCTGAATCCGGCTTGGTGGTTGGTCAAAGACCTAAAGGTGCCCTAAATAGCCCCTTGTTAACACTAAACGCTGGTTGAATAATACCTCAAAGTTATGCTATAAAAAGAGGCTATGGTTGCACTACATCTTAAAGGAATTCATTTGTATTGTTATGCTGTTGATATTCTCTTGGAGGATCCTCTTTCCTCATCAAGAGTATGTTAGCACAATTGCACTTAGCCATTCATTTCACCTCTAGAATGAATGTGCTTTGGATTCTCTTCACCATTTCATCCTAGTTTCTCATTTGTAAGAAGAGCTCAATATTTGGGGGTCCAAGAGCCCTCCCTTGGAGGAAGAGGGGACCCAAAGTCTCCCTTTCTTCTTGGTGTTTTCTTTCCACTAATACAATCCTTTCCATTGTTGGCATGAGTCTTGTTTGTTCCTTGTTCTTATGTTATTATGCACCATAGTTTAAATTGTTTTTATCATTCTTAGTTTAATTCTTTGTTTATCTTTTATGATGTATCTTTCTAACCCTTTCCTTTACTACTGTATTGCCTAGCTACCCAACTGGGCTTGTAAGAAACTTTGTTTTGATCGTTTAGGTGACAAAAGAGGCACAACAGATTGGTGACTCCACTAGGGAAAGGTATCAATTTCCTACCCCATTTGGGTTATTTTATCTCTTCTTTTTGTTTCTTTAACTTGCAGGGACAATAACTGGCCCAAGCCCACCTGCAAAAAGCCAAATTCAAAGCTGAACAGAGAGAATTTCATTTGAAATTTTCTTCATGGTCATGTAACACACAATGCATGCATGTTTTAGTCCACATGTGCTCAAACTGATATATTGTTTAGTGCCTTTTTCACACCAACGCCTAAAAGTCCCTTTCAGTTTGCGCATTGACGCTCACAACACCTTTGTCTACTCTGAGACCTGCACACCTATGCAAAAAACACACATTGTAATATTTTTGTGATCTATGGAGGGCCCATAGCCTTCTTAAAATTGATTCCATGCACATTGTAATCTGCACCACACTTACATTCCCTCTCCATATAAAGGGATTAGTCAAAACATAGGCACTTAGGGGTTAAAATCATAACTTTTCCTTTTTTTTGTCGTTTTTCCACATGGATGGCTTGCTTTGACTAAAGTTAAGTTGGAATCATTCTACATCACATATAAAACTTGCATTGGGACCAGAAATTGGATATCAATCATTGAATATGCTCTTCTCTCACGCCCCAAAGCAATATTTAGAATCAAAAAGAGCTTGAAGGAAAATTTCATCTCCCTTAAAAAAGACAAAATATTTAGGAGAGGACAACAACCCCCTTGGGACTCCTCTTAGTTTATTTTTTCAAACAAATCTTAAGATTGTAAGGGCCCATACATGCCCACATGCTACAAAGATAGGATAGTGTTGAAATTTACTTTCTTAGATTAAATCACTAGGGTTTTGTAACATGCCCATACATGCCCACATGTGCACAATCTAGGATAGTTTCAAAGCTTTCTTAGATCAAATCACAATAGGGAGTTAAAGGATTGGTAAGGACCCACATGTCAACATGTTAGTTTCCTAGGGATTTTTAAATTCTGCAAGGTTTGTACCAATGACACATAACAAATTAGGTAATCAACACTTGTAAGGACCAAGCGAAGTCTACATGCAACAAGGTGACAGCTAAATTATTAAAAATTGGCACACTTTCACTTGTTCACACACAAAGTTCACCAATCACTCACGTAGTCTTATCTAGAAATCGTGGAGGTTGAAGTAAGTTTCCTCCATTGGGATTCCAAAAATCCCCACCCTTTTTCTTGAAGAGACTATCCACTCCCACTTAAATTCAACGAGGTTGGTTCACACCCCCAATCTCTCAAACAACCACACCTAAAATATTTCTAAAAACTCACTAAGTTTTCCTCCACAGGAGGTACCAAAATAATTTTTTTAGTCTAGGTAGGATATCAGGGATAGGCATCCAAATAACTCCCTGTTACTTGGTTCTCACATGGTCAAAATAATAGAAGTTGACAAATAGGGAACTTTTAAGTCCTCCAAGTCAAGTGTTCCTACACCATAAGGTAGGGAGATACCCATGAAGGGTTGACGGCTGAGTTATGGTTGTTCTGCACATCCCCCCTTGAGGCACCCACCTCTTGGATGGGATCCAACCCGTGACCCATTTCTGAGGCCAAAAATCTAAATGTTGCACTTTGACTGAGTTACCTAGTGACCAAATTTTAGGACATCTCCCTAGGTGGAAATTGTGGGATGCAATTGCACCTTGATCAGATTTTGTGTGGCTATTAGGAAATATTGCCATCTCTTTCAGGATATGCCCCCTCTACCCCTCATTATAACTGATTACTTCATCCTTCACTAGTTTCTCTTATGGTGGCTTCAGACTCCACTGGCAAGTGCTATTGGAAGGTCCAGTGCTATTTGAGAGGAAAGACGTTACGTCTTTTAGGACATGAGAATTTGTTTTCTTTGTTCTCCCACATGGACAAAAACCACCTATCCACATGTATGTTTCTGTATCAATTGATTTATGTATGATGCCCTTGTGATTACATCCGATTGTGAAATATATTGTGAAGGTTCAAAAATCACGACAAAGACTCTCGTTCATTTATTGCTCTCATCACCATTTTCACACATTCACTTATCTAGTATGACATCATAGGGGACCCACAGAATTCCCGTCATTCCAGATGCTTGCTAAATCTCCCTCCTATTCTAGGGGGATTTCATATTCTTGCCAACTCATCGGCTCCACCATCTCACACTCTTGTGAGCACTACTATTTTGGGATCATATTTTCTTGGTTCCACTTTACTTGGGTCCACTTCCCAAGGTCAACCATCCACTTACTCTCCTTTACATGGAAGTGGGGGGCCAACTTCTTCTCAAGGGGGAAGTACAAACCCACCTAGTCCCCCTCAAGGTTTAGGTACCCAAACTACTCACACTATGGCTGGAACTAATCCTCCACCACCACGCCACATGCCATACTTGGCTTCCCTCAACATACCATATTTGACTAAACTCACCAATGATCCTATATCACACAAACCCACATGGCCTACAATGCCTACCAAACTACCTTCATACATCCCCAAGTTTGAAGGAAAAGCGGGAGACGACCCTGCCAACCATATCATGAATTTTCATTTATGGTGCTCTTCAAACAACATCATGGATGATTCCATCCATTTGAGATTATTTCAACGCACACTCGCTAGCCCATCTACCAAGTGGTATGTAGAAGAAAAATCTGGGTCCCATGTGACCTTTGAATCCTTGGCCAAAGAATTTTTGACCTTCTTTCAACTACCAATTCTTCATGACAATGGTATTGAACTACTCTCAGATTTCAAACAAACCTCCTCCATGGATATCACTGATCACATTCATGAGTGGCGTCGACGACGTAGTCTCTGCAAAGTTGACACTACCCCACAACAATGTCTCAATTAGTTTCTTAAATCACTTGTTTCCCTCCTTGCTAAAGATGTGGTTGCCATCTCCCCCCAGTTTGAATAAGAGGCCATTAGCAAGACCCAACAGTTTGAACTCATTTATTCACAATAAGGATACTTATATACGGTACTACCTAACACCCTGAGACCCATGCCATTCGTCATGGACAAACCTGGGATGTCTCACTCCGTGGATGGATTGATTGGTACCACAAAACACCACAATCCATACCCCCCACAACCCACTATGTATGTTACACCTCCATATCCACCAACATATGGAGGAAATCCTTACTACCCCCCTCCCCTTTACCAACAACCACATCCTATTGTTCCCCCTCAGTCATTGGGGACACCCCCACCGGTACCCATGCCATATCCGGTCTCTCAATATAGTACGGGTCCACCCCAAACCCCTAGATATAACCCTATAATTAGTGGAAGTACCTCTACTTCCTATATTCCATATGGATCCTATCCACAAAACAATCCATATTTTCCATTTCCTAGTCCTCCCCAGCCAGTTAATCCTCCACTGGGACAACCACATGCCGGTGTCAACTTTGTTCATCCATTTCCCATTCAACAGGTTCATACATTTTAACATTTGAATACAACCAATCTGACTCATAAGCAGAAAGGAATAAACTGAAACATTGACAATCCAGGACCAGGCGAGAATGACCCCCACAACCATCCCATTGGGGGCAACCAATACCAACACCCCTAAGGGGGCACCAATAACAATATACCACGACAAGGGAAGAACAAAAATATTCTAACTAACTTCCCTTGTGCTATATGTGGTGAGTATGGACATTATACTCATCATCATCCCCAAATTCCTAATCTCCAACGGATGAGGGCATCCATGAACTCATAGAGCCCTCCGACACCATATGCCCCTCAACAGGCCCCACAATAGTATTTGCAACCACTACCTCCAACTAGTTTTTAAAAACCCATTCCATACCAAGGTGTGATGAACACCC
>JZKD02S1011167.1:340554-355179 GCA_000966675.3 Picea glauca
ACAGGTATAAGAAGTTATCAGATAACTTTGCCAAGACAAATGCTGCGTTTGAACGTTTGGCTAAGGAGAGTGTCAGAGAGAAGAAGAGAAAGACAAAACTTGCCAAAGACTGCAATAGCCTGCGGTGTCTTACCAAGCGTCTCAAAAGGCAAATCAAGGGGTTGAAACAAAAGTTGAAGCAAAAACCTCATCCAGACCTCAAAGTCCTTGCTCAAGTTGCAGTAAATATGCAAGGTGAGAAATCGGATGGCCATTGATTTTGGTTTAAAATCAATTTAGAAGGTGAAAACGCTTTTTGTGCACTATCGGGACTTTCAACAGCGCCAGGCGACTATTTCATTACCCGTTAGCTGTGGAAAGCGACAACTTTCAATAGCTAACCTGTAAAAATTTCAAACGGTTGCGCTGTTGAAAGCTGGGCAAGCAAATTTTGAGGCCGAGAACGCAACAGTTTATTTCAAACATGTTTTGAAGATATGCCAACGTATCAGTGGACTGTTAAATTGCATGCAAGAAGTTCAACCTCAAGGATTCGAGGGATTTTGGTTACACATTCAAAACCATATCCTAAAACTCAGCCATAAGTATTGGAAAATGGAACAGTCACGTACAGGTGTCATGCTACTTCACCACATTGCAGATGCTGAAAGCTGGAGGAAGCAAATGGCGATTTTTGTAAACCAAAGATAGTTCAAACACTCAGTCCAGTTGATTGAAGACTTTAATTTCAAAGCAGTTTAGATAGAATAGAACTATTTTTATTTAATAACAGATCCATGTTTTTAGGATCTCTGTAACTGCTTGTAAGGGCTATAAATGCCTGTTTTGATATCAAACAAGGGTTCGATTTTGGATAGAGTAATCTGCTATTGTACTCAGACTTTTTATGTTAATACAGATCACAGGTTCCTTTCAATTTTGATGTCATCTTTCCATCTTTATTTCTGCACTATTATTTGTGTTGTCAAGATTTGAATGGCTGTTATCCCATTGTTTAGCTCATAGCCTGATAATAGATTTCTTGATTGTCTCTTAGACCCTACATCGTACTGGTTTAGTTACAATCTGTTCTTCACCCACTTAAAAGTTATCTGYTGATTAATCAATCTTTGAGAGMAYTGTCTATTTGTTTATCATTTTGGTGTCTGAATGCCATAAGTTGAATTGAGTTATCCCATTGATCCACATTTACAAAATACAAAAACATACATTTCTTAAGTTACCAAGCACCTTTGGTCTGCAACCACAAAGGGTTTCTTGGAGTGATAACAAAGGGTACATTACCGAGTTTTCTATTGACAGAGTAGAGTCATATAGCTAAGCGATGAGATATTTCTGTAAAGGACCTAGAGGAATTTTTTTACACTTTTTGAAGGTGAAAATCAAGATGTTATTGCATGAGAATAACGTCTTGAAGATACAGTAATCGGTCAGATTGAAGAGCTAATGTTCAAAAACTCAGACAATGATAGCGACATAGAGGTGGGACACACACGCAGTGGGAGAGCTTTCAGAGAAGTTTCCCTTGCGAACCTGTTTAAGTAGAATTATGAAGACAAGGGATTCTACAGTGGAGAAGAAGTAGATCTAACATACAAAGAACATTCAGAGTCTTCTAGGGCAGGGGAAAAGAATACTAAAGAACCTCGCCGAGAAGAATAAAAAACTTTAGGAACTGCACCTATTGTCGAAGTAAGTACTATTACTCCTTTTGTTGTTTTAGAAACATTAAGTAACCAGAGTAATCAAAGTTATCAAAGCACTAAGAGCATTGTTACCAGCATTTCAGTACATACTCAATCAAGAAACTTAGGAAGATATATGGAATATGAGATGAGGCTACCTATCTTTAGAGGAGATGGATCTAAAGATCCTGACCAACACTAGTTTTTATGCGAAGGTGTATGGAGTATCAAGAAAGTCAGTGACGAAGTTGTTAAGAGAGCTCAGTTTAGTACCACCTTGAAAGACCGTGCACTAACCTGGTACATGAAGTTTGCTAAAGGAGTTGTACAACCTAAACTATTGAACGATATCAAGACTATGCTGAGTGCAGAATTCATGAAAACCCAAGTCGGAGTCACAATGCATTACAAAATTGAAATAAATCAAGCAGAGAGTAGTTGAAATTGTTTGGGGGTTTGATCAAAGGTTTAAAACCTTGACAGACCTATTGTGTTTTCAAATTCCAGATGAGAAGAATAAGGAATGGTTCATTTCCACCCTCTTACCACACATCATAGTTTCTCTGATGCAACAGAAGGTCGATTCGTAGGCTGAGGCATTGGATGTCACCATGAAACTAGAATCATCCCCTATGGGAGAATCCAGCTCATGTATGAGTCAAATATTGAGTCAGATTACTAGCTTATCTCTGCAGGTTGAAGATATGAAGAAAGAAAAGGGAAAATATAAAAGAGAAGACATATGGTGTATCAGATGCAAAATAGAGGACCATGAAAAGGAGCATTGTCCCCTGTTTAATGAGTACTTGGACTCTAGAGCTCTGATGCCTTTGAAGTAAGTTACTCTACCCTGGTGCAAGGTATGTAGAAATAGAAATTGCCTTAGTGAATGCTATTACATGCAAAAATATGTCTGGACACCTACCAATCTTTACTACACATTCTGTAAATTTGTGGGGCTTATGACCTATTGCATGAAAGGTCAAGATATTCATATAGGATTCAAGGAGAGATGCACAGGAGGGAAATGCTACACAGTTTAATTCTCCAGGAAGAGGAAACTTCAACCCTCATGATGGATTCATAGGAAGAGGACAAGGAGGAGGCATGGGTCAAGATCAAGGTCAGATCATTTGTTATAACTATGCACATCCAGGTCACTTAGCAAGGGACTTCTAGAACCCTTGTACCACTTGCAGCTATTGCAACTCATTTGAACATGTTATTGAATATTGTTTGATAGTGTTAGCCAAACTTCAGGAGAAACGAGGAGGAAACCAACAAGTACAATTAATATCAGCAGAAACTCATGGAGAGGATCCCAGAGTCGTTGTTATCACTAGATGAGGTGTTGTTACAAGAGAAGACAGAGTGACCCCAGGGAAGACTATAGAAGAATCAAGGGCTAGAAGAGCTACAGAGAAGACACAAGTGCTTGATCCGAGGAAATAAAAGTAGATGTTTGAAGAAGCAAGAAGAGAATTTGGAAGATATTCGACTTCTTCATCAAAGACACAACCAGGAGTGAGAGAATGTGGAATGCCTCTGACATTTGATCAGTTTGCTTCGATCGGAGAAGGAAAAGAGGTAAGCAAGCTTATGCAATTATTATGTACTTGCATTAATTTGATTAAGGATGATAGAGTTGTGCAAGAATTACAATACTTGATCAGACAATATGAGGTAGGGAGGGTAGATCCTCTGCTGAATAAAGAAGTACATCAAGTATCTAGGAAGAGAAGGACAAATAAGGAACTACACCTTAATGCATAGATTGGATACTATGACATAGATTATGTGGTCCTCGACTTAGGGTCAGAAGTCAATGTTATGACGAAGCAGAATTGGGCACTGATGGGAAAACCTAAGTTGATTTACTCCCCTATTAGGCTTAGGATGGTTAATCAACAGGAAATAAGTCCCTTTGGAATACTAGAGCATGTTCCTGTGGACATCGACGAGGTAAGGATGTTTTCATACTTTGAGGTGATTGAGATAGTCGATGACAGTTGTCCTTATCCTGTGCTATTGGGCATTGATTGGGCTTTCAAAAATTCAACTATGGTTGACTTAAAGAAAATAAGAATGACATTTGAAGGTGATGGCCTTAAGGTCATTTCATCTCTTTATCCTGATGAAGGTCGCAGATACACATAACCCATCAGAGAATAAGACCACACATATGAGCTAGAGAATATATATAAATTAACATCAAGGCAGCAGGATTACATAATCCTACGACAGATGGGAATTTAAGCTGGTGAAGTGATAGTGCATGCTCATCAGATTTGAAAGAAGCACTGGAGAACTGGCAGAACAAAATGTATGAAGTGTTTGCAGGGAGGTGTGCCAGATTGATCTGGGAAATTCACTAGATTGGCACATAAGTAAGTAACTTGCCCACATTTGATGGTTTAAATCATTTAGAAACTTTCTTACTAGAATTTGAAGAAGTTGTACCAATACAACAAAGACTGTTGGCACTGGATGAATCCTTGAAAGAAACTCCAACAAGATGGTAGGGGACACACAAAAAGAACATTGAGGAGTGGGTGCAATGTCACACTTTGATGACAATGCATTTTTCAGACCAAGTAGAAGGTGCGAAGTTCGATACACATGTCAAATTTGTCCGAAGGACCATGTGCAAAGTTGTGAGGAGGCCTGGAGAAACATTCCTAAAGAGAAGTGGGTGCATAAATTCATTAACACTTTGAACACAACATCTATTAATTGGTATCTTCAAGCAGAACTATGCCTCACCACTTCAGATTGGTACGGTATGACTCAAAACTTTGTATCTACATTTTTATTTTAAAGTTAGTACCCCATAGTAGATCTGTCTTTGCAACTTGTAAGGAAGAAAGTCTTTGAGGAGGCACCTAACCTCCCTTTGGAGCAAGAATAAGATGAATGGACTGCACCTCTTCAAAAATTTCAAGGTTGTTACAATATTAATGTTGATGAAGATGATGATCCTAGGAATGTAAACATCGCAAAAACTGATGGATAGAGAGACATAGAAGGACTAGGAGTCGAACTATCTTTCATTGGACAGTCAATTAAAATCAAGAAAGTTAATATTTGGACAGAGCAAGCACCTAAGCTTGCAAACGTTGGAGATTATTGGGATGATGCCACCATTAACAAGATCACAGAACTACTGCATGAATATCAGGACTTGCTTCCAACCAAGTTCACCAACATGAAGGGACTTAAAGGGTCCATGGGAGAAATGAAGATCCCCTTGAAACCCGATGCAAGGCCAGTCAAGCAGAGACCCTACAAATTGAATCTCAAATATAAGCAGATAGTCAAGATTGAATTAGATAGAATGTTGGAAGCAAGAATCATAGAACCTGTTGAAGAATCATAATGAATTAGCCCTATGGTGTTCCATGATAAGAAGATAGGAGAGATTAGAATCTATGTAGATTTAAGGAAATTGAATGATGCATGTTTACATGATCCATTCCCTACACCATTTACTGACGAAGTGTTAGATAATGTAGGAGGACAAGAAGTTTACTCCTTCACAGATGGATTTTCAGGTTATCACTAGATCAGGATTGCTAAGGAAGATTACCATAAGACCACATTTCAATGAAATGGGGTTCTTTCTAGTACACAATGATGCCCTTCAGATTGAAGAATGCACCAACCATCTTTTCCAAGGTGGTGGTTGAAGCATTCAAGGAATTTTTACATAAATATTTGGAAGCATATTTTGATGATTGGATTGTTTTTAGCTTATTGAAAAACCATATTGAATGTTTAAGATTGATGTTAGATAAATGTAGACAATGACAGATTTCCTTGAATTTAAAAAAATATATTTTCTTTTCACCCTTTGGAGTGTTGCTAGGCCATATTGTGTGTAAGAAGGGGTTGCTGGTAGATCCTTCCAAGATTGCCATCATTGTTTATCTACCTCCTCCTACTTTGGTTAGACAGTTGCGAACTGCACTGGGACATACTAGATACTATAGAAAGTTCATCAAGGGATATGCACAGATAACAACACCCATGGAAAATATATTAAAGAAAGATTGTCTTTTTAATGGTTAAAGGAATGTCAGCAGAGCTTCGACACACTCAAACAGAAAATGGTTATTGCGCCTATCTTGGTTTTCCCAGACTGAAGTAAGGAATTCCATGTCCATGTCAATGCTTCATCTATTTCATTAGGAGCAATGTTAGCACAACCAGGAGCAGAATATATTGACCATCTATTAGCCTTTGCTAGCAAGAAGCTCTCTACAACTGAGATAAATTACACTATTGTTGAAAGAGAAGGTTTAGCCATGGTGTATGCGCTGCATATATTTAGACACTACTTGCTGGGAGGACATTTTAATATGTTCACTGATCACTCTACGCTAAAATATTTAGTCAACACGCCAGTGCTGGGTTGGAGAATATGAAAATGGCTACTGTTATTCTAGGAATATGATTTTGAGATTGTGGTCAAGCCAGGAAGAATGAACAAGGGACCTGACCACTTGTCTAGGCTAGAACATGGAGAGAAACCTACCAGTCTAGAGGATACACTACCATATGCACAGTTGTTGGCCATCAGAAAGGTTGATGATCACTTTGTCGAGATAGTCCAGTTCCTATCAACAAGAATGACACCTCATGAATATACAGTCATTCAGAAGAAACAACTGGTAGTTTGTGTTGCAGATTTTTCACTTATAGCTGGACAACTATATAAGATGGGACCTGATGAGATCTTGTAGAGATTTGTTATGGAGGCAGAATGACCACTGATTCTAGTAGAAGCACATGAAGGCATCGTAGGAGGACATTATGCAGGAAAAACAACAACACAAAAGGTTCTTAGAGATGGCCTTTGGTGGCCCACTTTACACAAAAATGCTAAGGAATACTACAGAGCCTAAGATGTATGCCAAAGAGTTGGGAAACCTTCCAGAAGATATGATATGCCTTTAGCACCTCAACTAACTTTACAAGTATTTGAGAAATGGGACATTGATTTTGTGGTACCTATCAACCCACTGAGAAAGCGCACAGGAGCTCGATACATAATCACTGCGACAAAATATTTGACCAGATGGGAAAAAGTAAGAGCAGTTAAGGACTATAGTGAAACTACAGATGCACAAATCATAGTTGATGATATCATAACCTGATTTGGATGCCCAAAGACCCTGATGAGCGATCAAGGTACACACTTTATTAATAAGACTATTGAAGCCTTGACTCAAGAATTTGAAGTTCACCATCATAAGAGCACACCATACCACCCACAAGAGAATGGTATAGTCGAAGCTTTCAATAAGATCTTGGAGACAATGCTGATGAATATTTGTAGTGTGAACAGGAATGATTGGGATTTGAGAGTACTAGTAGTGTTATGGGCTTATATAACCACTTGCAAGAAGCTGAAAATGCAGACTCCCTTTAAGTTGGTTTATGGTATGGAAGCAATGGTACCTATGGAATATTTGGTTCCTAGTTTAAGAATTGCAACATTCACAGATATGAATGACATTGGCACTATTCAAAACAGGCTTGCACAGTTGGTGGAACTAGAGGAAGACAGGTTTATTGCAGGATTTCATCAACAGGTATAGAAGGAATGAGAGAAGGCTTACCATGACAGACATATCGAGAAGAAATCATTTAATCAAGGAGATCTGGTATTGGTATATGATAACAAGTTCATGAAGCATCTGATAGGACCCTATAATGTACCTTTTTGTTCACACTTTTTGCTACCATTACATCCTTTTTCCCACTTACATTTAAGCTTAAATTATCACCTTACCTTATCTTTCCAAAGGTATATAACGTCTCTTCTCTTTGCTATATGTTTAATTTGTTTTACATGTAATTTTACATTACTCTCATACTTAACCACTGATCAGAAATATATAGTGCTAAAACAGTTTGAACTGCAGATTATTGTTGTTGCTTGAAGGCCCATTGCTGAAACAATCAAACGCACACAAACACCATTGCTAAATCAGTCAGTGTTCTGCGATGCTGAAACAACAATTCACACAACAGTAAGAAGGAGTTGTTACACCGGCCACAACAGCCGCACCTTAAGCCAACATTAACCATCGCTGTTGTTTGAGACTACAATGCTGAAACAGTCAGAACGCAAATCCCATTGCTAAAACAGTCCATGATTTGTGATGCTGAAACAATATACAACATTAGTTACAAGAAGATAAATAAAGAAGTTGTTACACCAGCCGCAACAACTACACCTCACCCAACACCATTCCAACTATTGTAATAACACTTTGTTATGGGAGATCAGTATATCCTATTCCAGTATAGAAGATTAGATCTGACTAAGAATAGGATTCGTATGTGCACATGTAATTTGATGATCAATTGTATCGAGGGGATTCTCCTCTTTAAATAAGGGGAAATAATCATTAGGGGGGGATACTTCTTGGCTAAGAAAGGGATTACAGAGAAGGACATGTTCACTTCAGACATTGTAACATGATACAATTGACAGATGAATAAAAGATTATTCTGAGCATTCCTTCCTAGTTCCTTTCGTTTCTGGGGAATCTTGTGAGAAGGGAGGGCCCACCTTCTTCACAAGATTCACCCATTAGTTCTGTAGTGTGTTAGTAATATTTCTGTTCATGCCTTGATTAAATTCTGTTTTGCTGAAACTCTACTTTACTGAACTTTGTTTTGCTAAAACTCTGCGTTACTAATTGTTACATTGTTCTCATATAATTCATGCTTGGGTAACTGTTAATCATTCTTATTGGTAATTCTGTTTGATGAATTTATGAAAGTGTGATAATCAGAGACGAGTGCTGAAGATTCCTGCTTGGGGAATAGGGTCCTATTCTCTGTTATGAGATAATTAGCCTTCAGTGCGTGTCAATCATTTTAATTAGTAATGAGTTCATGAAAGTGTGATAATCAGAGACAGGTGCTAAAGATTCTTGCTTGGGGAATAGGGTCCTGTTCTCTGTTACAGAATAGTTGGTCTTTCCTTTTGTAGTATCTTGAAAGATTTATTTCCTAGGTTGTTATTTCTTAATGTAATCCAGGATTCTTCGGATAATTATTTCTTTAAACTTTGAACTTTGCAATAGGTAGGTTGTTTTTCTGTAATTCAAAGTAGAACTTTAGTTTATTCAAGGCAAGGTGTGATTAATGTACTTTTACTACAACTCTAGATTGCTTTTTGAGATTGAGCATATGCAGTGTGTGATTTCCTTTGAAATAACAGACTTCACTGGGTTGACAATTTATGTAACACTTGATTGTTTAGTTCATAAGCAATTACAGTGACCAAGCCAATGGACAGGTGGAAAGAAAAAATAAAGTAATAGAAGCCATTCTCACAAAAACAGTGAAGGAAAACAAAAAGATTGGTCTCACAGGCTTCCTGAAGCATTATGGGCCTACAAAACTACCTGGAGAAATACTACAAGATTCTCTCCCTATGAATTAGTTTATGGGAAAAGTGTCGTCTTTCCTGTGGAATTTGAAATCAAAACCTTAAGGACTTCTTTAGCTGTTAACCTTGATTTGACCGATGCACAGACAACCAAGTTGTAGCAGCTTAATGAATTGGATGAAAAAATACTAGATGCCATTCATCAGACAACTATGATTCAAAAACAAAGATCAAAATGGAAAGACAAAACCATCAAGCATAAGCAATTCCAAAAAGGTAATTGGGCCTTACTGTATGATTCTCGGTTTAAAGAATTTCAAGGGAAACTACGTACAAGATGGCTTGGACCTTACAAAGTGGACACTATTTTCCCAAATGGAATAGTAAGGCTCCTCACAATCAATGACTCTAAAAGACCGTTACTTGTGAATGGTCATTGGCTCCATCTATACCAGCGCCCCATTTCCAAAGAATATTTTAAGGCCACATGTGTGGCAGACTCTCATTACCTCTTTTTAGAGGGGCCTCCTACCCCTCATTGCAATTAATTATTTTGAATTTAATTCCTTTAGTATTAGATTAGATTTCTTTTACTAATAATCCCTGTCAAGGAATGGCATGTTACAATTGATTTTTGCAGATTCTCGATCAAATAAAATGCCTACCAAGAAAGGATGATCTTACTTCAAGAAGAGCCAAGCTTCATTTTGTGAAACACTACATCCCTTTTTCCCCATTGCTGAAACACCACTGTTCAACAATTTTTTTCGCCTTTTTCCCCATTGCTGAAACACCATTGTTCAACAATTTTTTTTTCCTTTTTCCCCCATTGCTGAAACACCACTGTTCAACAATTTTTCTCCCTTTTCCCCATTGCTGAAACACCATTGTTCAATAATTTTTCTTCCTTTTCCCCATTGCCGAAACACCACTGTTCCGCAATTTTTTTTCCCCATTGTTGAAACACCACTGTTCAACAATTTTTTGTCTTTTTCCCCATTGTTGAAACACCACTGTTCAAAAAATTTTCGCCCTTTTCTCCATTGCTGAAACACCATTGCTCAGCAACATGTCGCCACTGTTGAAACACCATTTCTTCAGTAGTACTTTACATTGTTAAAACATCACTCTTCAACAAACATTTTTCTATTCTTTTCCTGTTGCTGAAACACCAACTTTTCAACATTTCTTGTCAATAAGCTCTTTTCGCTCTCATACTGCATTTTGTCCTTCCACGACCCTCTCTCATAACTAAACAAATAATTGATACAATTTCTCTAATAAATCTCTCCCCCATGGCTACTGCAGAACTATTATGGACATACACTATATTTTGTTTGAAGTACGAATCAAAGGTAAAGATGAGGTATGTAAAATTTATATGTAAATACAATTGAACTATGGCTAATGAGAAGATCCCGACTCATTATTATCACCCACTTAAAATCATTATTTTAGTCATACTTGAAGGGGGGGGGATATATCGAAATCTTATACCATCATTTCACACGAACCGACTACCGTCATTCCTTTTTACCCATCCTTTTGTTTGTTTTCACCACCATTTGCATGCCTTCACATGTAAAACTTACTCTGCTCAGAAGCGGTTACTTGACTCTCTGACGATGCATTTTACTGAGTTGTTAGCTATGGGAGGCCCTGTTATATGGTACGAACCCGCCACGACAACCCTATTAGAATTATATCCAAAATTCTATCAATTTTTTCTGCAGGTAGGCTGGCTAGGTTATTTTCAGAGGCTCCAAGGATTTGATCAACAAAAGGTTCTTCATTTTGCTTGAAATCTTCAGGAAGATTATTCCATTGTTCAAGGGGTTCGGATTCCAGTCACAGAGGATGATATAGCATAGGTTTCGGGTCTCCCTGTCACTAGCATTCATTGGTTTAGCCGCAAGCACGTTATCCTTAATGCTCAACAGGATTTTCTCTTGCCAGGGGAACAAATTGAGCCTAAAGGTTGGGGTGTTCAACTTAGCTCATTGCCGCCTCCTTGGCTGAAAGTTGCAGAGTTTGTCAAACACTACCTCACCTTTGAAGGTCGATACCAGGAAGTCTACCAGTATGATTTTGTCTTGTTGTCTCATTTACAACATGCTAGATTGGTGAATATTCCCTACTATCTGCTCGAATGTCTTAGAAATATGTTGCATTACTGTAAAAAGGCTAAAAATCCCGCCCTTTCCCTCACCCATCATTGTCTCGCTCAACTACTCATCCAAAAGGGTTTTCCCAACAAAACCCTCTCCTAAATAACCCACCCATAGACCCTCAAGAAGCTGTTGAACATCCTGAAAATCTTCAGGAACAACAACCACAAAACCTTTCAGAACCTCCGGAAGTACCTAATAGTCCGCCTACAGACCCAATTAATCCAATTAACCTTCCTACCATACCATGACCGCCCCACATCTTACCAGAATCATCCACTCCTAGCTTTCATATCCTTAGCGATGATTCTGAACCATACAACTCTCCCTACCCCATCACCGAGGAAAAACCCTCACGCAAACGAAAGAATCAAATTCCTCCTTTTCCCTCCTTTTTACAAAGAAAACGAACAAGGACCTCAACAAGAGAAACCACTACTGCCACTACCCTAAACCCCCAACCCATCTAGATAAAACCCCGTACACCTCCACCCTCCCAAATTCTGGAATTTTTACCTCTTCCACCCATGGGCACTGAAACACAAGAACCAGAGGCCCGGTGTACTACGACATCATCCGTTTTAAATCAAGTAGCTGAAACACAAGAAACAACTACTCATTCAGTAGCTGAAACACAAGAACCAACTACTCATTCAGTAGCTGAAACACAGGAACCAACTACTCATTCAGTAGCTGAAACACAAGAACCATCTATAGCTGTTACACAAGAACCAGCTACAGCTGAAACACAAGAACCAACTGCCGATATTGTTACTGAAATATAGGAATCAGATGCCCAGGGTGCCGCAACACTACTTTCTCTACATCAAGAAGCTGAAACACAAGAATCAGCTACCGATCCTGTAGTTGCTCCAAAAGAACTAGCAAGTGCGGCTGTGACTGTTACACAAGAACCAATCACCCCTCTTAATATACCCATGAAATATCAACAACTAGAACCAACAATGCCCTCTGTCTTACAATAAAATGAGTTCCTAAGGTCTGAACTGGAATCCTACAAGCAACAACTAGTAATGGTAAAGGAAGCCTATGATAAGGAACTTAAATTGTACACCCTAGCTCGCATAGCGACCATGACAGAGGAAAATACAAAAGAGAATCAGTGTAGAGAATATATGTGCAGTCAATGCGGGGACATTTATTATCAAGTAGGCTACAAAGTAACTCAAATTCCAATGCCTGGAGCTTCCCCTGCACCTACAACTTTTGCAGTCAAAGAAGAAAACCCTACTATTACACAAGAACCAGTAGGACCTTCCAAAATTCAAAAGGAACCCTAGCCTACAACAACTACCACATCTGAATCCCCTGTTTTTATTAATAAAGTTGTGAAAACACTGCCTATTGATGAATCTTCCCCTCCTAGCAAGATCAATACCCATACTCTTGTGGAACAAGCCACTCAGACCCTACCTCATCCTATCACTTGCGATGCTGAAACACAAACACAACCATGGGATGAGCAGGCAATAATGGACAAATGGAAAAAAGAGTCTACTATTACACAGGACAAAAGCCTACAGGAGCACAGACTACTCTGGCTAAACCACATCTATTCAAACTGGGAAGCTTTGGAGAAAACACGCCAAGAATCTCGTGCCCATAAGAAGGAGAATAAAGAGCTAAAAGGCAAATTTCTCTTGATGTTTGACTTGGCACAAAAGTTGTTGGCTGCAAGGAAACCATCCTCCAATTACTCTCTTTTCCTCATGGAACGGCTTACATTTTTTCAGATTAAATCAATCAAAGAAGGCAGACCCCATGCAGTGTTAAATCCAACAAATTTTGTTAGAACCTTTGCAGAAGCCTCTACTATGGATCAACACCTCCTATGTGAGGTATATCTTCATAATGAGTCCATCCCTAAGAACTGACAGCTTAACCTTAACCCTCTTGTCAGTGATATCCAGATTCGGGCACTCACCTCCTTCCTTAAAAATCAGATTACATGGAAGAATGACTTCCTAGATGCCAAGCATAACGAGGATAACCGCCTTCTCTGGATACAACCAGAACCACAGAACATTGCCACCTTTGTTGCAGAGTATTATTAGTTTTTGAAGAAACCAGGGATGATTCAATATATTCGACAACTACAGGCAACAATACTTCAGGATTGTCAAAATTTTATTAAATCCACAGAGATTGCTGCCCTACAAGCAAATAACATTTTTTGGCAACAATCTTCTAAGAAAAGACAGGAACACAATCCCTTTAGTCCTACCAATCTTGAGACAACAATCTCCCGAGTACCTAGCTACATCAAATGCGTTCAACAATGTGCTGAAATTTGGATAGGTTATCAGTTTCATTTTCCTATTATGTGGATGCCAACAGAGAAATATCAAGTTCATCATAAGCTTCCCAAGAAAGATGAAACAACAACTTGGCAAAGGCTACAACGCATTTAAGGATTCAGAGCTCCAACAGACAACACTTCCCACAGCTACTGCTTAAGTAACTTGTACGCTCAGAGTCGGTATTCAGATTCTGATTTAGATTGAAGTTGCTTGAGGACATGCAACCTTTTAAGTTGGGGGGGGATGTTAGGACCCTATAATGTACCTTTTTGTTCACACTTTTTGCTACCATTACATCCTTTTTCCCACTTACATTTAAGCTTACATTATCACCTTACCGTATCTTTCCAAAGGTATATAACGCCTCTTCTCTTTGCTATATGTTTAATTTGTTTTACATGTAATTTTACATTACTCTCATACTTAACCACCGATCAGAAATATATAGTACTGAAACAGTTTGAACTGCAGATTATTGTTGCTGCTTGAAGGCCCATTGTTGAAACAGTCAAAAGCACGCAAACCCCATTGCTGAATCAGTTAGTGGTTTGCGATGCTGAAACAACAATACACACAATAGTAAGGAGATGTTACACTAGACACAATAGTTGCACCTTAAGCCAACATTAACCATCGCTGCTGCTTGAGACTACGTTGCTGAAACAGTCAGAACACAAATCCCGTTGCTGAAATAGTCCGTGATTTGTGATGCTTAAACATTATACAACAACAGTAACAAGAAGATAAATAAAGAAGTTGTTACACCAGCCACAACAACTACACCTCATCCAACACCATTCCAACTATTGTAATAAGATTCTGTTATGGGAGATCATGATATCCTATTTCAGTATAGAATATTAGATTTGACTAAGAATAGGATTCGTATGTGCACATGTAATTTGATGATCAATTGTATCGAGGGGATTCTCCTCTTTAAATAAGGGGAAATCATCATTAGGGGGGGATCCTTCTTGGCTAAGAAAGGGATTACAAAGAAGGACGTGTTCACTTCCTACATTGTAACATGATACAGTTGACAG
>JZKD02S1011167.1:355550-372602 GCA_000966675.3 Picea glauca
AAATAATAGACTTCCCTGGGTTGACAATTTATGTAACACTTGATTGTTTAGTTAATAAGAAATTACAGTGACCAACAACATCCAGAGAAGTTTAGGACAGATTGGCTTGGACCATATGAGGTTGCCTATGCTACAGAAGGAGGAGCTGCATAGTTGAATACTTTGAATGGAGAATGAAAGGAAGGTTTAGTGAATGGGAGCCAGTTGAAATTGTACTATGACAACCATCTGCCTCACAGCTCTCAGTAAAAGAAGAAGAAAAAGGGTCTAGGTACTAGGTGTAGTTGAAACTAAGTACCAGACACAGAAAAGACAGACTGCATATAAAAGGGAGGGATAGAGAAGAGAGCATAGGCTACCCCACGCAGTCTGAAGTCGAAGTGGGACAGAAGGTTCAGACCTGCAGTGCCTCGGGACGAGTCACACATGAGTGTTGGGGGCTTGTTGGCCCTTGGTTAGGGAAGGAAGTGAAGATTCAGGAAGAAAGGCGAAGTACGAGCTGTGCAGAAGGCACATTGACTGAGAAATTTCATAGATGATTTTAGGGGCTAAATTTCGCAAATGGGCTAATTTTCCATGGTTCTTCGCAAAAAACGATTCACTAATTTCCATTTTTTCTAAAAACGATTCACCCAAATTCCATAGAAAAAAATTATTTTTCCTTCAAAATCGTCAAAATTTTATAGAAACTATATAAAATCCTTATAAATTTGAATATTTTTACAAAAGTATCGCCAAACATTTTACATTTTTCATATTAAGAACTAGTAAGATTAGCCCATGTTTCTACATTTTAATATAAATTTCCATCTTTAAAATCATCCTTGACTGAGATTGCGTCGAAGTGGTCAAAGAAGAAGAAAATAAGGAGCGAAGTAAGGGAAAACGATTCGTCGAACAAAAATATCAAGGAAGATAGATCAACAAGGAATATGGATCGTGGACAACTCAGCAAGTGGAAAAAACAGCCCACGGATGCTTTGGAGCATCGCGCGGGAAAGAAGGAAAGACAGGCTGGTGAAGCCCTAAAATTATAGGTCAAGTGGACCTAGGTTTTTAGACATCTAGAGTTTTTGAATTTAGGGTTTTGACAATTAGGATTTGGTCTAAGGTTGTCTAAGAGTCATTGTAATGTATAAATAAATGTCTAGAAGACCTGGGAGGGTTCGTTAAAAGTGGATTGTGTTGTTGATGTTGAGTGATTATTGTTGTTGCGTGAGGAAAGTATTGTGTTGCAAGAATATTCTTGTATTGTAAGATCTTCAGCTGGTTGCGAAGATCAACCCTGCAGTTGGGTGCGTAGGGAGGGGAGAAAAGAAAATAAAGAGAGAGATATCTGCAAGCTAAGTGTGCATATAGAACTGTACGTTTTCATATAATATATGAAGAAACATAGTTCTGTGGATGTATCCCTAGGGAGAGGGTGAACCACATATATATTGTTGTCATCTGTGGTTGATGTTGTGTTCTTTGCTTTCTGGTAGTCGATTATTGCATTATTGTGCTAGACCTGAGATATAATTGTGCAGAGTAGGCTTAAGTTGGTAAAGAATAACTAGCCCTTTGTGTGTTGTTTTGGGCCCACTTTTCATTTTCTCTGGTTGTAGACACATGTTTCCCACAACCCCCTATTGCTGCTTTAGGTGAGACTGCATCTGCTCTGAAGGTGTTGCCGAAAGTTCCAGTAGTTAGGGATTGTTGGTGTGTTGTTAGAGTTGAACCCTGGGTCTTCCCCTGTGCCAACACAACTCAATATTTTGAACAACTTAAAGAGGTGATGTGAAAATGTCTTGTCTTGAACACACCAGACTTCACAAAAACCTTTATTGTGGAATGTGATGCCTCGGGAAATGGAATTGGTGTTGTTCTAATGCAATAAGGAAGGCCCCTTGATTTTGAAAGTCAATTACTCAAGGGAAAGGACTTACACAACCCATTTATGAGAAGGAAATGATGTCACTACTACATGCATTGAATAAATGGCACCCTTACCTAATAAGTAGGCGCTTCAAGGTCAAAACAGATCATGATAATCTTAAATACTTCTTGGAACAAAGACTCTCTTCAGAAGAACAACAAAAATGGGTGACCAAGATGTTGGGTTATGATTTTGAAATCATCTACAAAAAAATGAAGCAAAATGTTGTGGCAAATGCACTCTCAAGAAAGGATGAAGATGTTGAGGCCTTTCTCTATGCTATCTCAATCATCCAACTCGATTGGATAATATAAGAGAGGGATGCATAAGAATGATGAAAATGTGTGGACTCTCATTCAAAGGTTGCAGTAAGATTCCAATGCATCATATACATTTACGTAGAAACATGATTCACTATGGTACAAATATCGCTTATATTTATGTAAGAAATCCCAACTCAAACAAAAGGTACTCTTGGAATTGCACACCTCTCTGGTAGGAGGGAACTCCGGATTTTTGAAAACCTACCATAGGGTCAAGAAGGATTTTTTTGGAATGCTCTTAAAACTGACGTTCAAAGATTTGTGATAGAATGTTTGGTTTTCCAACAAAATAAGGTGGAAACAATTAAGACCCGAGGTATTTTATAACCATTAGCCATTCCAAGTCAGCGTTGGGAAGATGTTTCCATTGATTTCATCAAAAGTTTACTGAAGTATGAAGGAAAGAGTTTCATCATGGTGATTGTTGATAAACTGAACAAGTACACACACTTTTGTTTACACTCTCATCCTTTCAAAGCCAGTACAATTGCCACCGCATTCATGGAGATAGTTAAAAAGCTACATGGAATCCCAAAGATTATTGTAAGTGACAGAGATCCCATCTTCACTGTAACTTTTTGGATAGAATTATTTTCTTGTTTGGGTACTCAATTGGCTCATATCTCATCTTATCATCCTCAATATGATGGACAAACCAAGATATTGAACAATTGTTTGGAAGGATACCTTCATTTCTTTGTCTTTGATAAACAAACACAATGATTTAAATGGTTACCTTTGGTAGAATGGTGGTATAACACTTCCTTTAATACTGCAACAAAAATGACACCATTTATGGCACTCTATGGATATCGTCCACCTTCCATCACTTTTTATCTAAAATAAATATCTAAGTTTCAAGCAGTGGAAGATCACATCGAGTATCAACAACAAGTTCTCCAACTCTTAAAGGACAACCTAACCATGGCATAGAATCGCATGAAACAACAAGCAGATCAACATCGTAGTGAAATAAATTTTGAAGTAGGGGATTAAGTATTTTTAATACTACAACCATACAAACAGATGTCCATCAAGCAAACTAAGAAGGATAATAAATCATCACCAAAGTAGTATGGCCCTTATAAGGTGTTTCAAATATTGGTACTATGGCATACAAATTGGAGTTGCCTGCATCTTCGTGAGTACACCCAGTTTTCCATGTTTCATGCTTAAAGAAGGTTATAGGTGACAAGATCCTAGTTCAAAATATATTGCCAAAACTTGACGAGGAATGAAAAATCATATTGGAGCTTGAAGTTATCATTGACACAAGAATTCTTCAGCTGAGGAATATATCCATTTCATAATATCTCATTAAGTGGAGGAAACTACCTATTGAAGATTCCACTTGGGAAAATGAGTATTTTATACAGAAGCATCCATAATTACTCAAGCGTTGCAGACAACACTTGTCTGAAGGGGAGGGGCATGTTAAGCCCTAAATTGGGGCATATTACATTATCAATGTTATTTTATTTATGTCGGATTGGGTCCATTAGTTGTAATTGTACCTCCTAGTCTCCTATATATACCAAGGAGACCTTTTCATTTGGAATCATCTTATATTTGGAAATTTGTGTGGTGTATAAGGAGGTTTCCCCCTAGAAGAGTCTTATTATCTAAAATTCCCTCTTTTTCAAGGCGCTAAGTACTTATTATGAGGTTTTGTTTTATGCTATTTTGATATTTGGTTCCTAACATGCACTAGTGAAGAAATTGATCAATACACTCAACTTTTTAAAAGATTTCAGGATGTTTTTGCATGGAGTTATGATGATTTGAAAGAATATGATAAATCAATATTTCAACATATCATACCTCGAAGGAGTTAATCCATTCAAAAAAAAGTAGAAAGTGATAAATTCTAAGATAAATCCTCTAGTAAAAACAAAAATTGAGAAATTGAAGAAAGTTGGTATAATTTCTCCTATTAGACATTTAGACTAGCTTTCAAATCCAGTAGTGGTGAGGAAAAATACTGGGGAAATATGAATTTGTGGTGATTTTAGGTATCTTAATCGAGTCAACATAAAAGATAATTACCCATTGCATAATATGGAAATGTGTCTTCAACAAGTCACATGGTTTGCATTAATGTCTATGTTAGATGGGATTTCAGGTTACAACCAAGTTCTTGTGGTAGAGAAAGATAGGACAAAAAAAATGTTTGTAACCCTATGGGGAACTCACATTTATGTCAGAATGCCATTCGGATTGAGAAACACATGTGCAACATTCCACAGAGCAATGGATTACACTTTCTAAAATTTCATTGGAAAATTCATGGTTGATTACCAACATGACCTAATAGTCTATTCGAAATCAAGAGAAATACATATCATACATCTCAAAAAAATCTTTGAAAGGATTAGAATATATGGAGTATCATTTAATCCCAAAAGGTATTTATTTTCTGTAAGAAAAGGAAAATTCTTAGGCCATGTTATAATTAATGGAGTATATATTGACCCAGAAAGAATCAAATCAATAAATGACATAAACACCCTGACATCAAAAAAGGGAGTGCAATACTTCTTTGGGAAGATAAATTTTGTCAGACGATTTGTCCTCGATTATGCTACCATTGTTAAACCTATAAATAAGTTGCTAAAGAAAGATCAAAAGTTTGAATGGACACCAGGAATTCAAAAGTCATTCATAGAAATTAATCAAGCCATTACTATTGCCCCTGTGCTTGTTAGTCTAGATTTTGATAAGGAGTTCATATTGTATTGCATTTCTTTTGATGAGACCATTACCTCTATCCTTACTAAAAAAAATTTAGAAACAATAAGAACTCCCAATTTATTTTATGAGTAAGACTCTACATGACTATGAATTGAATTACTCGATCATTGAAAACAAGCCCTTTCTCTTGTTAACGCAATTGCCCATTTCAGAACATACATTCTATCAACTCATGTCATTGCATATGTTCCTCATTCACCAGTCGAAATGATTTTGAATCAACAACTCGGGGAGGGAATATGGGAAAACTATTTGTCCAAACTTCAAGAATATGATTTAGAAATCAAAGATTTGAAAGCTGTCAAAGGACATGGTTTGTGTAAATTCATGACAGGGATTGAAGTTGTAAGTATTTCTCCTTGCATTGGATTTGGTGTTGTAATTCAAGGAACAAATTTGGAAAATTATGAATGGTATACAAACATAATAGTTTATTTAAAATGTGGTCAATTCCCTCTCGGAATGTCTTCAAAAGAGAGAAGAAATTTGAAAATGAAAACAAACCACTATGTTCTAGTATCAAGAGTATTATTCAGATGGAATTTTAATGGTGTATTATTAATATGTCTGTATCATTCAAAATATAAGGAAGTAATTCAAGAGTTTCATAATTGGGTTTGTGGAGGACATTTTCACTAGTTGTGATAGCCCACAAAATCATTCTAGTTGGTTTTTATTGGCAAACTATGTTCAAATATTCCTACGAATTTGTTCGAAAATGCATCTTGTGTCAGACTTTCTTAGGAAAAATGAAAAGAGTTGCAATGTCATTACATACAACAATGATGGAGAAACCATTTGTTCAATGGGGTTTAGATTTGAACGGTTCAATAAATCCTAAATATAGCAAAGGCCATTCATATATCCTCACAACAACTTACTATTTTACAAAGCGGCAAGAGGTGGTGGGTTTAAGAAATGCATATTTAGAACAATTGATTCAATTTTTAAAAGAAAATATTATATCCAGATTTGGTGTACCAGAAAAGTTTATAACAGACATTGACTCAATTTTTTTTTATTGGATCAAAATTCATGAAATTTTGTAGTGAATATGGAATTATCATGGGTCAGTCATCCAATTATTGTCCTTAGGGAAATGGATTGGAAGAATAAATGAACAAAAAACTGATCCAAATTATCAAGAAAACTATTGAAGATAACCACACAAATTGACACAATAAGTTAATAAATTCACTTTAGGCAAGCCATCTTACTCCAAAATATAGTACTAGACATTCCCTGTATACTTTGGTGTATGGGAAAGAGGCAAGATTACCTTTGCATGTGGAACTGAATGCCTTGAAACTTATCATAGATGGAAAAGAAGAAGAAAAAGAACAAACACCAATGAAAAAAAGATATAATGAACTCCTGGAACTAGAAGATCAAAGGGAACAAGCGATACTAGCAATGAATAAGAGGCAAGAAGAGACCAAGAAATATTTTGATAAAAGTGAAATTTCAAAGGATTTTCAAAAGGATCAATTAGTTTTGTTGCGGAGCAAAGAAAAAGAAAAAGCATCATCCCACATGAAATTTGAAGCTCTTTGGATCAGTCCATATCAAATCAAAAAAGTAATTGGTTACAGTTCATACTTACTCAAGAATATGAAATGAATAATATAATTGTTTCCTGTGAACGAGCAACATATGAAACAATATTTTTGTTGATTCCCCTTAGTTAAAAATTTGTACATATTCATTCATGGTATTCCTTGTACATATTTTTAGGTTTTTCCTTTTTATTTTCTTTTGACTCCATTTTTCCCAATGGAAGAAGATTTTGGATTCTCAGTAACCCGCAGGGGGTCATTGTCTCGTAGTTGGAGCCAGATGTTGATCCACATTCATGGTCAACTTTTTTCTTTCATTTCACTATCCATAAAATTCTTCTTTTGTTTGTCTCTTTCTTTTTTTTCCTTAGTCTTTTTCTTATTTATCGATTGTTCTTAGCACTTAGCCAAATAAAAGTAACACAGGGCGGGGGTAGAACAAGTTTTGGACTAACACATCTTTAGGTCCATAGGTCTGAAGTCCACAATCCCACATCCTCCAAAATGAACCTCTTACTTTCACATTCCCCAAAATTGAACTTTTTTCACTTTCCAACACTTAGAATTTTTCGTGAAATGCGGGACCACATTCCATCCATCAAAATTTTCTCCATTTTTCGTGAAATGCGGGGCCACACTCCATCCATCAAATTTTTCTCCAAAATTCACGCTATACCTCTGTGACCCAAAAAACAATCATTTTCCATACTTAGTCACATTTCTTGTTTTAGTGTGGGCTCCTTACTTTTCTTTTCATACTCCCAGGTTTGCAAGTTTGCAATCCCACATTCTACTTTAGCACTTTCCAACCTTGAAATTACACTCCCATACTTAACACTTTTCATCTGCCATGACATCACATCACCACTTCCCATCACATTTATGATCCCCGCCACATCAACTACCACTTTTGTAAGCATAATACTATTATTAAATTCGTGAAACACCCGTAAACCTTGCAATAAATTCAAATCTCATGCAAGTCAACAACATTAAATAAATTTTTACATTGATTGAACTATAAGGAAAATACATGGTGAAATTAAATAAAAACTAATATACCAAGCTGTAAATATGGATAGTAAGACCACCTATTGCCAAATCCAAAAGAAGAGAAAAGAATGTCAAGTAAGAAAAATGAGATGTAATGTTGAGACACTCTAAACACACTTGGGAATGAAGATCAAGAGTTTCAGTGGCCGAAGCAGTAAAATTAACACAAATCTCTTTCTTTTGCTGAGAAAAAGATGAACCTAATTTGGAATTCAGGCATAACATTAGTTGGTTGTGTTCCAAAAGTAATATATTTCAAAGAACATGGTCAACGGTGCACAGAAAAATTCAACTATGAGAAAAGATTAATTCAACTTCAAGGAAATCAACCCATTTCTTTTCCTTCAGAATTTTCCAAAATGCTATGACTTCCACCACGTATGTTGTGGTTTAAAAATAAAGAGGCAAATGAATTCTTGAAACAACATTGAGGAGGAGAAAACTTCCTAGGCAATTAATTGGTCAACCCAAGCAGTAAACCCAGTATGTCTGGGATTGAGGTAACTTCACTAAAATACCCATACAAAGAGTTTGCATGGTTGTTTTCCCAAATTATTGTTTTGGAATCTACTGCATTTGTACCAAGAAATATTATATATGCCCTACATTTTTCTTTGCATGAGGGAGCCATCATATATTGGGGTTACCTTATTTTGAGTGAAGTTTCTTCTCAACTGGGCAATTTGAAAAAGAATCGAAAATTCTATATGAATTCTTACCTCATTTGTGTCATTTCTTATGGTCATGTATTTGAATACATGTTGAGGTAAAAGAACAATTATTTTAATAAGGAACCAATTTATGCATGGTATTCGACCTTGTATAGACATAAAACTTAAAACAATTTTACCCAATTCACAATGATTTCATTTCAGAGTTCAAAAAGTTGATTTTTGGCCCTAATACATCAAGACTATCTCTTGTAGACACCATCTTTCTCTTTGAAAAAGATGTTTATGAGAGTTCTAAGTTACTATTATTAGGATATTCGCAGGTGAAGAAAGATATTTTCTTCTCCCATTTTTTGTGTCAGATAAACATTTTGTTGAGGAAATGTGCAGAGAATCTAAAACTTGGGCTCATTTCTTCAATGATAGGATAAAAAAGAAGTTTACCTCTGTTGGCGCTAGAAGATGACCTTTGACTGCATAATGGCATGCCCAACACATCTTGAATACAATGATAATGCTTTGTTTCTTTGGTTTTAAATGAGTGGATCGGGTAGAATAGAAAGGTTGAGGATCTATCAAATCTTATTGACTAAATCTCAAATAACCAATAATACTTCGCGTAGTCAGGGGTATTCACATTGTGAGCTAGACAAATTAAAAATATGGAAATGAGGAATAAGGAACAAACATGAATACACCAATGTCACAACACTTCTAAACTCATGCATCCACCAGGAAGATTTTCAAATTTGAAACAAATGTTTAAACACAATTTAGAAAATAGGTGATTAACAACAAGATCCTTACAACAATCAAGGCTAAATTTGCATAAATTAGTGCATCACATGAATTTCCATTGCATTCAAATGATGTAAGAAAGAACAAGGTACAACAAGGACACAGTCTAGCTAGTAGAATGTATAAATTCCTGAGTATGAAATATTGTAGGGAAGTAAGATCTTACAAATTATAATTTTCAATATTTCCTCAAACTCCTACTCGAACCCCCCCACCCCATCTCCTCTTTAGTTTTTTGTCCATCCTTTATAGACACACAATTTGATTTAGCTCAAAATTGAGATCTGATCGAATCATATCTCAAAAATTGTTATAATTCAAAAATAATCTCAAACTAATTGCAAAAAATCTGGGTTGTTGAAGTCAAATGCCTTCAAATATGAGATCTGAAGTTGTCTTACAAATTGATCTGTGATGTAGGAGCATCGTCAGCGAGCACACATGGCAGGACAACTCAGTGCCTGGGAATCATTTCAAAATCTGAAATGCTGGGAGTTACTGCAAATCTTTTGGAGCTGATTGGAAAAAACAGAAGAAGATCAAACGCTTACAAGCTGATGATCACGAGTGATCTAGGAGTTTCACTCCTAGCCTTGAATGTAACTGAACTTAGGTAGTAATTAGGTTTTCGTTTCGAGTATATGAGTAGTTGGGGGGGAACCCTAAGGACCCTCTGAGATAAATAACGGTTGTGTACGCCCAAATGAGTCTGTTGCGAGTTAGTAGGAATTTTCTGAGTTTTGAGTTATTATTTTGATATTAGCTGTCGCCATTTACTTTTGAATAAATATGATAGAGGAAAATTGACTCAAATGCATAGCACTATTATTGTTTGTAATTCTCTGTTATTGTGTTTTCATAAATGAATGAATTTCGTTATGAATGGATGAAACTACGAATGTTAGTATAAGTTTCAAATGTTTCTCTTATGTTGAGTAAGTGCAAGGTGTGCACATAGAACACAACGAGTGTGTGACGAGATTTGTTTTGATTCCGAAGCTCAGAAGAGATAGCACAAAATTTCCCCTTTGCAAGGAGTGCAAAATGGTTGCTGCAAGGTGTGCACAGTAATCTGCAAGAACCAAGTCTTGCATAGGAATCTGCTGCAAGGAGTGCATAGATTTAAAATTCATCTAAGTGTCGAAAGGACTCCATAAGAGGTAAAGGAGAAAAATTTGAAACCCCGACTTGATTTGGGCCGTTGGATCTAGGAAGATCTGGATCATTGATCTAGCTCCATCGCGATCTTTAATATCGGGAGAATGGAAGTAAGGAGACTCCCGAAGTCGCGAAACGTGAAATCCCAACTTGATCACAGTTGTTGATCGAAGGAAACATCTGGACTCTCGATCTGACGCTTGCAAATATCGGGAAATTGAGGATCGGGAGAACAGAGGTGAACCAACCTCCAAAGTCATGAAATGTGAAATCGTGACATGATCATAGTCGTTGATCGAAGGAAGATCGTGGACCATAGATCTAATAATATTGGGAGTTCTCGATACACGAAATCCCGACGCGCTTGAGAGTTGAGCCTCGAGTCATGACTGAGGGTCACATTGAGGGAATATAAGGGAGGATCTAGTACACGCTAGGTTCTTTTTAGGGTTTCAGAGGTCCGGGGAATCAGGGTGATTCACATGCAAAGACCCGATGCGTGAAATTGCAGAATTCCTTTTGGGTTAGGCTTGTGGTCACAACCAGTGATCGCATGAGAGAAGCTTGTGCTTGGTGCTTGTTCACACGACGAAGTTTCATGAAAAGGACTTGTGGACATTTCTTGAAGATTCCAACAGGGAATCAAAGAGCTTCTCCATCTCAAATATTGAGAAGATCCAGAGACCAAGAGGTTAATAGACCCTGTTGAGGTGGGGCACTGTATCAAGTGGTATAAGAGAAAAACAAAATTGCATACCGCAGACAAAAAAAGGAAGGTGAAGGAATATAATCTGATACCATCAAGTGGTATCAGAGTTGAGTTTCGTCGGTAGATTTCAAGCGAAGGAGATAAAGGAGACAAAATAACTCGAAGCTATACTTTGTGTGTGAGAGATAATCGACACAATTCCACCGAGGAGACGAGTGGAACAACCTTTAGCCAATCGGGTTGTAGAAAGGGAGATGTGAGAACTTTGTGCAAGATTGGAGGCAATGAAGGCAGCGCAAAGAAGAGCACCTGATGCTGGAGATATCAGCGATGCAAAGAGTGAAGAAGTAGAAGTTGAATAAGCTACAAGAGAGAATGTTGTCGAAGAATGCTTACTAAGAGCAGTTGTCAGATTGGGAGCTAGAGCTAAGATAGAGGTCCCAATGTACGAAGGCAATTTGGATGTTGAAGAGATGTTGGATTGGATAAGATACATGGACAAATATTTCGACTATGAAGATGTCGATGAGGAGAAAAGGGTGAGACATGTTGTCACCAGACTCAAGGGACATGAAACACTATGGTGGGATGAACTGCAAGTTGAGAGGATAAGTAAAGGCAAAAATAAGATAAAGAATTGGGACAAAATGGTAGCCAAGATGAAGGCTAAATTCATGCCCAAAGATTACCAAATCAATTTGTTCAATAAATTGAAGAACTTGAGACAGAAGGGTATGGAAAATAAAGAGTACACATAGGATTTTTGCAAGCTGAACATCAGAACTATACAAAGAGAGAAAGATGAAGAAAAAGTTTCCAGGTATATAAATGGCCTAATGTATGAAATTTGGGATGATATCAACATGATAACAATAAGGACTGTGGAGGATGATTATCAATTCACACTGAAGGCAGAGGAGAAGTTGGCTAGAAAAAAAACTAGCAAGGTAGAGGTAGAAGCCCAGTCTTGAACAAAGGCAAGGGAGTTTCCCATGACAAGGCACACAAATCCACAAATAATATTTAGAAACCACAAAGTCACTCGGAAAGTGGAGGAAGTTCCCGAAGAATACAAGATGGTGGAAGAAGTTCTTCTAGAGGAAGAGGAAGAGGCAGAGGAGGAGAAGTGAGATGTTACACCTGTGGAAAGGCAGGACATAATTCTTGGGAATTTCCTGAGAGAAAGAAAGAAGGAGAAGATGAAGCTCACATTTTGGAAGCATAGAGAAGGAATGTTGAAACATAAGGAGTAGAGGATGGAACATCCCTGATGTTGAGAAAGGTTCTCTTAAAACCAGAGGTAGTAGTTGAGAAGACGGTGCAAAGGAACAGTCTCTTCAGGATAGCTTGCAAGACTAAGGACAAAGTCTGCAAAGTGATAATTGACAGCGGGAGAAATGACAACTTAGTATCCACGGAGATGGTGGAGAAATTGGAGCTGGAGAAAAATACACATCCGAAGCTATATAAAGTCTCATGGTTGCAGAAATGACATCAGGTAATGGTTACTAAACAATGCTTGGTTGAATTTAAGATAGGAGGATATAGAGGTGAAATTCTATGTGATGTAATTCCCATGGATGTATGCCATATTCTTTTGGGAAGACCATGACAATTTTACAAGAATGGCATTCATGATGGGAGGAAGAATACATACACATTGGATAAGAATGGTAGGACACACATGTTTCTTCCAATAGAGGAGAAGAAAGTGAAAGAGGAAGCCAACACAAGCATAATTCTCATGAGCGGGAAGGAACTCCTGAAATAAGTCAAGAAAGGACAGGAGATGTAGTTTTTTGTGGTGAGGAAACCTAGACTTGTCCTTACAAGTACTACAATGGATGATTTTCCTGAATAAATTCAGGAATTGTTGGATAATTTTTTTGACATGGTGGTGGATGAGCTGCCTAACTCATTTCCACCCATCATAAGTATCAGCCATCATATTGATATGATACCAGGAGTAAGTATTCCAAACAAAGTAGCGTACAGACTGACACCTTGAGAGAATGAGGAGGTAAATAATCAAGTCCAGGAGTTGTTAGACAAGGGGTTGGTCAGAGAGATCTTGAGTCCATGTGCAGTACCAACTATGTTGGGTACAAAGAAGGATGGAGGATGGAGAATGTGTATAGACTCAAGAGCCATTAACAAAATCACCATTAGGTATAGATTTCCTTTGCCAAGAATGGATGATTTAATGGACTGTCTAAGTGGAGAAAACTTCTTTTCTAAGATAGATCTAAAAAGCGGATATCACCAGATAAGAATGAGAGAAGGTGATGAATGGAAGACAACCTTTAAGACAAATGAAGGTTTGTATGAATGGCTTGTTATTCCATTTGGCTTAACAAATGCCCCGAGTACTTTTATGAGGTTGATGAATGAAATACTGAAATATTTCATTGGCAAGTTTGTAGTTGTATATCTGGACGATATACTGATCTTTAGAAAGACTAAAGAGGAGCAATTGAGACACATGACATTAGTAATGAGGAGACTATAGAAGGAGAAGGTACTAATAAATATGAAGAAGTCCTCTTTTATGAAGACATAACTCATTTACTTGGGTTTCGTGATCTCTTCAAATGAATTGAATATGGATCCGGAAAAGGTAAAAGCAATCAAAGAATGGTCGTCACCAAGAAGCATGTTTGAGGTAAGAAGCTTCCATGGATTATCAAGTTTCTATAGGAAGTTCATCAGATATTTCAATGGAATTTTTGAACCAATGATGGATACAGTGAAGAAGAAGCACAAGTATTTTAAATGGACAGAGAAGGCCGAGAGGATATTCAATATACTAAAGGAGGAGATAACAGAACAACCAATTCTGGTCTTGCCAAATTTTGAAAAGACATTTCAGGTGAGATGTGATGCAAGTGGAGTTTCAATTGGAGCAGTTCCAGGATAATAGAACAGTTGCCTATTGTAGTGAGAAGCTGAATGAGACTAAGAGAAAATAATCCACATATGATCAGGAATTTTATGCCATAATTCAAGCCCTAAAGAAGTGGAGACATTACCTTGTCCCACAATAATTTGTCTTGTATAGCGATAACCAAGATTTACAATTCATAATGAGATAGGAAAAATTGAATCAGAAGCACGCAAAGTGGATTGAGTTTATGCAGAATTTTACTTTTGTCATAAAACATATTGTTGGGAATGCTAACAAAGTTGTTGATGCATTGAGCAGGAGATGTTTGATTCTGCAGGAGTTTCAGGTGAAGACCTTGGGGTTTGCATACCTTAAGGAAATGTACAGTGATGATCCAGATTTCAAGGAGGGATACAAAGCATGCAAAAATCCTATGTTGAGAGATAGGAGCCAGTGGGAAGAGTATATTATTCAAGAGGGATTGTTGTTCAAGGGAAAACAATTATGCATACCAAAATGTTCAATGAGGGACAACCTTTTGAAGGAGAAGCATAGTGGAGGATTGGTTGGCCATTTCGAGCATGATAAAACATTCACACGGTTTAGCAGTTCATACTATTGGCTAGGTATGAGGACAGAAGTGATGAAATTTGTGAATAGATGTAGAATCTACCAATATGAAAAAGGTAAATGACAAAACACTGGATTGTATCAACCATTGCTAATACCAGAGAGGCCTTGGGATGCAATAAACATGGATTTTGTGTTAGGATTTCCAAGAATGAAAAGAGGATGTGATTCCATATTTGTGGTGGTGGATGGATTTTCAAATATGGCACACTTTATCCCATGTCATAAGACCAGTGATGAAACCCATGTTGCAAATTTGTTTTTCAAGGAAGTTGTGAGACTTCATGGCGTACCCAGAAGCATCGTCTCGGACATAGACACATTTGTTGGTCATTTTTGGAGAATACTGTGGAAGAAGTTGGGGATGTATCTCTCCTTCAACTCAGCTTATCATCCTCAGATAGATGGACAGACTGAGGTGTTAAACAAAAGGTTGGGAAACTTGTTTAGGAGTCTGGTCACTGAGCATCATAACCAATGGGATTAGATTCTACCACAAGCAAAATTTGCATACAACGACTCGCCAAATAGAAGCACTGGAAAGAGCCCATTCCAAATACTATATGGAATGCAACCGAGGGGAGTATCTAAGTTGAGAGACTTATAATAGAATGAGATTAGAAGTGTTGGAGCATAAGATTTTGCTGCAGAAATGAAAAAACTCCATAGCCCGATCATAGGACAGTTGCAAATCTCTAGCTAAGAATACAAGCACAGACTTGATCAACATCGCAGAGAACTTCAATTTGAAGTAGGAGATCAGGTTCTGGCACATCTCAGGAAAGAAAGGTTCCCTAGGGGAACATATAACAATTTGAAGATGAAGAAGATAGGGCCATGTAAGATATTAAGGAAGTTTGGTGCAAACACCTATGAGATTGAGCTTCCAGATGATGTGGGCATATCACCCATATTCAACGTTTCAGACATGTACCCTTACAGGGAATATGACTCAAAGGAATTAGAAGTTCAAGAGAAGATTCAGTGGGAGAAACAAATGCCTGTAGCAGAAAAACCACAAATGGAGAATATCATTGATCAGAGGATTAACAAGAAGATGAGGAGGAAGACCCATATTGAATATCTGGTCAAGTGGAAGGGACACCCAATAGAAGATGCCAGTTGGGAAAATGAAGTTGATATCCAGAAGCATGAAAAGTCGGTGTAGGAGCTCATGGACAGGAGTCCATAACTTTTTTCTTAGGGGAGTATGATGCAAGAGCATTGTCAATGAGCACATGTGGCAGGACAACTCAACGTCTGTGAATCATTTTGAAATCTGAAACGCTAGGAGTTACTGTGAATCTTTTGGAGTTGATTGGAAAAAACGAAAGAAGATCAAACACTTAGAAGCTGATGATTACAAGTGATCTGGGAGTTTCACTCCTAGCCTTGAATGTAACCGAACTTAGGTAGCAATTAGGTTTTCGTTTCGGGTAGATGATTAGTTGGGGAGGAACCCTAAGGACCCTCTGATATAAATAGAGGTTTTGTACACCCAAATGAGGTTGTTGCGAGTTAGTAGGAATTTTCTAAGTTTTGAGTTATTGTTATGATATTAGTTGTATCCATTTACTTTTGAATGAATGTGACAGAGGAAAATTGACTCAAATTCATAGCACTGTTACTATTTGTAATTCTCTGTTATTGTGTTTTCATAAATGAATGAATTTCTTTATGAATGAATGAAACTGTGAATGGTAGGATAAGTTTCAATTGTTTCTCTTATGTTGAGTAAGTGCAAGGTGTGTACACATAATGCAAAGAGTGTGTGATGGGATCTATTTTGATTCCGAAGATTATAAGAGATAGCACAAAATTTCCCCTTTGCAAGGAGTGCAAAACGACTGCTACAAGGTGTGTACAGTCATCCGCAAGAACCAAGTCTTGCGCAGAAATCTGCTGCAAGGAGTGCACAATTTAGAATTAGGATAAGTGTCGAAAGGACTCCATAAGAGGTAAAGGAGAGAAAGGTGAAACCCCGGCTTGATTTGGGCCGTTGGATCTAGGAAGATTTGGATCGTTGATCTAGCACCATCGCGATCTCGGATATTGGGAGAACAAAAGTAAGGAGACTCCCAAAGTTGCGAAACATGAAATTCTGACTTGATCATAGTCGTTGATCGAAGGAAAAGTCTGGATCGTCGATCTGATGCTCGCAAATATTAGGAAAACAGGGATCGGGAGAACAAAGGTGAACCAACCTCCAAATTCACGAAACATGAAATTGTGACTTGATCGTAGCCGTCTATCGAAGGAAGATCGTGGATCGTAGATCTAATCATATCGGGAGTTCTTGATACATGAAATCTCGACGCGCTTGAGTGTTGAGCCCCGAGTCATGATGCAAGATACCAGATATATAAAATATGCAGAACAGAAACGAAATGCTAGAAATAACAGAATAACAGTGAAATATCCAGCATAATCTTCACAATACACAGAAATGATATACGAAATAGCAACAGAAATAGCACTTGAACAGCAATAGCACTTGATTCAGATAGCAATGTTCACAAGCCTCTTCGAGGGGGCAACCTCCAATCGAGCAGCGCTCTGTTACAATAATATCCAAGCTAGGGTTCTCATACCCTCGACTCC
>JZKD02S1011167.1:396790-410536 GCA_000966675.3 Picea glauca
TCCTTCAGTGCACCTCCAACAAGCTTTAGATTTCATTTCCGAGAATTTTGATTTTTTTGGCCCTAGGGTTTCTAGGGTTTCACAGTTTTCTACAAAAAAAATAGAATTAGGGTTTATGTAGCTCATTGAAGGAGCTCTTCATATCACCAGTGTTCTTATAACTTTCAAGGCTTATTGTTGGTCGTCATAAGCTCAACAAAACCTAAGGTTGCTAGCCTAGCCTAGCTGTTAGGTTTTCTAGCCTGGTTGACAAGGGTTTGTGAAAAATCTAAAAATATGATGAACAAACCTATGATGGAAGACAAGCTTGATGGATCAAGCAAATATAGTTCCTAGAAGCCAAGACTTTAGAGACATGAAGACAACAACATTTCAACACTCTCAGGTATGGTTCCTACTAATGATGATACTTGGTTAATTGATAGTGGTGCCTCCAGGCACATGACCGATTTTAGAGATCACCTGATTAATCTTGTTGAGAAAGAGACCAATCTACATGTTGTCCTTGGAGATGATGCTAGATATAATGTGAAATGTGTTGGAAATTCTACCTTCCAACTAGATTTTGACACGCATCTTCAACTAAGTGAAGTACTATATGTACTTGGGATGAAGAGGAACCTTGTCTCCATTTCTTCCTTAGAATACAAAGGCTACAAGGTTACCTTTTCTGAAGGAAACATTCTTGCATGGCACAAAGACTCACATATACATTCTGCTAAAGTAATTGGTGTTCGAGAAAGTAGCTTATATAGATTGACCATCAGACCAGTCCAGGCCCTATTACATGATACTATCACCTTAAGTGAGTTATGGCATAAGATACTTGCTCACATTCATTATAGAGATCTTTCATCTCTAGGGAAAATGGTAACAGACCTTCTAGAGATACATATTCAACATAAAGGTGTTTGCAGAGGTTGTGCCCTTGGAAAGAATGTCAAAGAGTCCTTCTTGAGAAGTGACAATAGATCCAAGGAAATCTTGGACTTGATACATTCAGATGTGTGTGGGTCAATGATTGTTGCCTCCATGAATGGATATTTGTGTTATGTACTCTTCATAGATGATCACTCTTGGAAAACTTGGATTTAATTCCTGAAGAACAAGGATGGAGTCCTTGAAAAATTTCAAGAATTCAAATCTCAAGTTGAGAAATTGACTGGAAGAAAGATCAATATACTAAGATCATATAATGGAGGAGAATACACCTCAAAGGATTTTAACAATTTATGTATTGAAGAAGGGATCAAGAGGGAGTACATAGTTCCTTACAACCCTCAGCAAAATGGAGTTGCAGAGAGGAAGAACATAACCATCATCGAGGCAACCAAAGAGATAATACATGATCAGAGTCTACCTATGACTCCGTGGGAAAAATCTTGCATGACAATAGCATATGTTCAGAAAATGAGTCCTCAACGGATTTTAAGGAACATAACTCCTGAAGAATCCTTCACCAGAGTGAAGCCTGAGATTGGAAACTTCAGTATATTTGGGTGCCCAATATATTTTCATGTACCCAAAGAGAAAATATCCAAGATAGACCCTTCAGGGAGAAAGGGTACATTTGTGGGATATAGTGAATCTTCAAAGGAATATCAGATCTACATCCCTGGTCAGATACATATTGAGATAAGAAAATATGTTATTTTTGAAGAAGAGATGGCCTTTCAAAGATCCAAAGAATCTTAGATGGAGATTGACAATGAGACAATACCTCCTCCCCCTTCAACAGTTCATAGGGATATTAACATTATTCCAGTTGATTTAGTTGTTCTAGCTAATCCAGTTGCTCCAGTTGATATCCCCATAGATATTGCAGTAGGGCATAAAAGGCCTGCCTGGGATCGACAAACTCTACAGGAGGCAGAGGGACATGCAACCCCTCAAGGAACATCCTGAGAGAGAAAGAGACCAAAGAGATTTTCAAGCTATCTTTTATCCATGAGACACATCATTTATTTTGATCCTTCTTTCCATGGAGAAGCAACATATGAGCAGGTATGGAAAGATGCTATGATAGAAGAATATCATTCCATCTTGAAGAATGATGTATGGGATATTGTTCCAAGACCAAAAGGGAAGTCTGTAGTGACTTCCAAGTGGATCTATAAGATCAAGCATGCAATTGATGGAAGTATCAAGAAATACAAAGCGATATTTGTAGCCAGAGGATTCTCACAAGTAGAGGGAGTTGACTATGATGAGACATTTTCTCCAGTATCCTGATACACTTCCATCCATACTATCATTGCACTAGTTGCATCCATGGGTTGGAAACTACATAAGATGGATGTAAAGACAACCTTTCTCAATGGTGAGATTGAGGAAGAAGTTTATATTGAGAAGCCAGAAGGATTCATGATACACAATGAGAAATAACATGTGTGTAGGTTGAAGAAATCCTTGTATGGATTAAAGAAGGCAGCTCGTGCTTAGTATGAGAAAATGGGTGGATTCTTGATGATTTTGGGCTTCAGCAAAAGTACTGTTGATTCAAACCTATATTATCATATTGTTCGTAACGAGTACTTAATATCGGTCCTATATGTGGATGATTTATTCCTCACTGGTTCAAAAAGAATTATTGTTGAGTGAAAGAAAGCATTGACTTATAAATTCAATATGAAGGATCTGGGTATGATGCACTACTTCTTGGGACTAGAAGTATGGTAGAGGACTGATGATATTTTCTCGAGTAAAAAAAAATATATAGTGGAGATATTGAAGAATTTTGGTATGATGGAGTGCAAATCCATGCCTACACCGATGGTGATGGATTTGAAGAAAATGAATGATGCTTCTACTGATTAGGGAGAGATTGATCCACATGTGTACTGACAGCTGATTGGATCACTGATGTATCTAATCAACACTAGACCTGATATATTCTATGCATTGAATGTACTTAGTCAGTTCATGAGTCAGTGGAGACAGACTCACTGGATAGCAACAAAGAATGTATTGAGATATTTACAAGGCACAACTGGATATGATCTGAGATATGCCTCCAGTGTAGACTTGATCTTGCAGGGATATGTCGATGCAGATTGGCACAAAGCGTAGTGGACCAAAAGAGCACATCCAACTATTGTTTTACCTTGGGGTCTACCATGGTTTTCTGGTGCAACAGAAAATAGAGCTCTATGGCCTTGAGTACCACATAAGCAAAGTATATAGCATTGAGTGTGGTAGTATGTGAAGTAGTGTGGATTTGCAAGCTCCTGGCAGATTTATTTGATCATGAGATGGATCCCACCATTATTCATTGTGATAACCAAAGCTGTGTGAAGCTCTTTGAGAACCTTGTGTTTCACGATAGATCAAAACACATTGAGATAAAATATTACTATATCATAGACATGGTGTAGAGGAAATAAGTACATGTGCAGTACCTTCCTACAAATGAGCAGATTGCATATATCTTCACCAAACTGCTTGCCAAGACGAAGTTCAAGTACTTCTGTGAGAGACTTGGCCTAGTGGAGAATGACTCCCTATATGAGAGGGAGTGTTGATGATTACAGTTGTGTGAGACATCCTCCAAGACAAATACTGAGTGAGTTGGCCCGTGAGAGAGCCCATGAGTTGGGTGTGCCAATGAGATGGGTGTGTTTTTCTTATATGAGATGGAGATGGAATGTTGTGTGCCCCTATGTAGGGAAGATTCCCATGATATGGGTGTGTCATTTCTCTCTGAGACATAGATGGAACATTGTATGCCCCTGTGTAGGGAAGATGCCCATGAGATGGGTGTGTCATTTGAGATGAAATGATGTGTACCCCTGTGAAGGGTGAAGGATCCCATGTGATGGGTTTATTATTCTCCTTTGTGTAGAGAGTTGATATGATGTGGTACTCCAAATGATTCTCCTGTGAAACTCAGTGAGATAGAGATCTGTTGAGTAGGATGTCCCTGTGGTTGAGCATAGGTGGATGTGATCCTAGTGGCTGAGCACTAGTGAGTGTGTATCGAGATGATTCTCCTGTGAGACTCAGTGAAATAGAGATCTGTTGAGTTGGACATCCCTGTGGCTGAGCAGAGGTGGACGTGCCCCTAGTGGTTGAGCACTAGTGGGTGTGTGAGATCCCTTGATATATTGTCTAAGAGTTAGATTTACCTATAACCCTAATTTTGATGTAAAGGGTACAAGTCGGCCCCACCATAAAGTGAAAGATAATTAATTTAAAATATAATTAATATGGTAATTATTAATTATATTATGCTTTATTGAGGTCAGCCCCATTGTTCCAATAGACACCACTTTTGATGTGTCTAGTATAGTATAAATAAAGGTGATTTCCCCATTGTGGAAACACAACACAGATGTGATTTTGGAAATTTCAGCAAGTTCATCTTCTAGGGTTGAAGTGCACACCTCTCTTGGGCACTATCATTTGTGAGAACCCTTTGTGTGATAAGTCTATGGTGTGGGAAGTCTTTCTCTTGAACAGTATAGCAAAGGATTCTTGGGTTTTCTTCCCTTGCTGAGAAGGGTTTCCCAGGATATTTCTTGTGTTCTTGTGCATGGTACTTCTTGTGATCTTGGTTATTGAAACAATTGTTAATGGTGTAGCTTCATTTGTCTATGATTCAAGTAAATGATAAAATTGAAATAAACCTCATGCTTGAGCCTATCATAGTGAAAATTCAATGGTCAGAAGGGAAAAATGATGATCGAAATACATTATGAACTTTGAGAGGTGAGGATGCATAGAAGTATCCTCAAATGTTCTCGAACAATTGATCCAAAATAAATAACCATCAGCAAAGATCAACCAGGAGTTTTGTTTCTCAAGTCAGGCATACCCATTCTCAGGAGTGATAAAGCATGGTATTCAAAGAAAATACACCGTGAATCCATGGTACATATGAAAGTATGACTAATTTCCATTCCCATGAACAATACACGGTGGTCATGTGATAAATATGAAGTAGCAAGAATGGCCACAAATAATACACAGTGGATCCATGTCAAAGTAGATCATAGCCACAAATAGATACACAATAGAGCTATGTCTCAAGATCAAGAATAGAGGATATATGGAACTAAGAGAATGAACAAATTGATCCTCTACAAGTACCAATGTCTATGATATGGCACCATATGAGTCAGGAATGAGCAAAAAAGAGGTGGTGCTCATACTTCACCTGAAGTATTCATAATGATTCATCATGGTAAAAGTATACACTATGTGAATGGATGAGCCAAAGTCAAACATAGTGAAACATCATTTGATTACTGGTCATTGATGTATACCATTAAAAAATGTGAGACAACCCACCAATAATGATAATGGGAGTCAAGGTACCTTAGTACTATCTAACAAGTGTGAATGAATGAGATGGCGTAAAAAATTTAGTAGAAAATACCGAGCAGGGGACATTGAGGTATTCCCACTTTCAATAGTGAGGGAACCTATCGCTGATGACTGCAAGCCCCAAGGTACCAAACATAACTCTATATCCCTCTCCCTGAGTAAGATGTCTCGAAGTCAATGGAAGGGAACCTACTGGAAGGAAGGAATTAAAGAATCCTCCCTCATCTAGCACAGGGTGTGGCGGAAAGCCAAAGATTTGGAAGATATCATACAAAGAGACTAATACTTGTGATGACGGGACTTGACTTGGGAAGGTTGACTTGCAAGGTCAAAGGATAACTATAGAATGGTCCACATAGGTTGAAAATTTTCCCTTGAACATAAGCACAACACATTATGTGACTCGGGAAGCATGAATATAAATTGGGATACATCTGTGACACAAGAGGCATTAACAAACTCTCCATATAGTTGGAAGAATAACCAACTGAGGGAGAAAAAACTAAAATCGAGAAAAAGTTTATGAAATCCATACTAAAACCAAAACTATGAGATACTGACTCAAGATTGTGCATTTTTCAAGGGTGACAAGACTACTACCAATAAAAGAGATAGATATTTTCCCATTTTTTTTTTTTTTTTTTTTTTTTTCATATTATAAAATCCTGAAAAGGAATAAAAGAATGGTATTGTATAGTGGGGGAGACAAGTGTCACGGGAAATCAAACTAGTTCCATAACGCAAGGAACATACCTATGCTCAATGCAAGGAAGCATGTGCAGGATAAGGACACTTAGGGGATGTTTCCTCCATGGATAAGGTATTGAGTCGCAAAGTTATAAATTGCAAGGATGGGAACTGATAGGAATGCATAGGCGATTGGTTCAATGACATCATGTTGAATCCAACATTAGGCCTAAAAGTGTGAACAATCAATATGTAGATGAAAATATGACTCAACTTTGGGAACTAAACTTCCCATGATTTTATTTTTTGTAAGTTTAGTCTCCAAGGAATGAAAAAGAATAAAATCATACCAAGGAGAACTCTTCTGGTCACTGTGCATTCAGAGTATTCCTTTTTTGTGCATAGTCTAGTCGGTTCGAAAAAGGGTTAAACTTATACTGAAAGGACATCTCTTCAAAACCTTTTTAATGAGTGTGACAATGACAAGATCAATCAGCTAGGTTTTCATATTTAAGGAGTCTGAAAAGAGATTAACTATGGACTCCCTCGTCCTTTTTCATAAATTTAGTCCCCTGAACCCGAAAAAGTATAAAACACAACTTAGGGGGCTTATTCTATCCCGTAGACTAGAGTATACATTTTTCATAATTAGTCTTGTTGAGTCCGAAAAAATGGATAAACTTGTTTTGGATAGACATTCCTTCAAATCCATTTAACGAGTGTACAAGGAACAACATCACTTGAAAATATTTTCAATTTTAAGGAGTCTGAAAAGAGATTAACCATGGAATCCATGATACCATTGTGAGAAAAATATAAGGGAGGGATTCCCATGGGTAACGGCTAGAATAATATTGAGTAAGAAGCATGAAGCTCGAATGCAAAATCATGGCGGGGCTAAACAAGGCTCCCGAGCCTAATACAAAACTTGGAGCATGAGCACCATAATACAAGGGGATTCTAAACTAGGATTCCCATGGAAGGTAGTCTCTACCACATGAATTATGACACTTTTAAAAAACAAAGAAGGTTTTGCATCAAAAATCAGTGGGGTCGATTCTAAGTCCAAATGAAACAAGAAACGTATAATACAAAAATGCATTAAGGGGAAATCTAACATTTATGTAGGTGTCGAGATCATTACTTGTTAAAATGGATTGACATGGAACATAAAGGTACCAAATAAAATGTCTCCAAAGTCTTATATATAATACCAAAACACTTACCTAGAAGTTAATAAGTCCAATATAGAAACCTCTGATAAAAACAAGTATTAATAGATATAGAACTTGAAAACTAGAAACTCTAAAAATACAATATGTACAAAGGACCACACAACCTTGCAACTTATGCATAGTAGTGCTCCAGGTAGATCCCCTTGCTAGGCTCCAACCAAGGGCTTCTTTGGTAACAAACTTGTAAATATTCTATTTCAAAAGGAGGTCAAAGATCCATAATCATAGCTTCAAGGATGACCTTGTATGAAGGAAACTCAACATCCATGAAACCGGAGCTCAACAAATCACAAATACTAGGGCTCGAGGTCTTACAAACAATAAGATCAAAATCAAGAGGAAACGCCTGATAAATCAGAACAATAGGGAGAAGAAAGGGATCCCATGTTCCTATTGGATAAAACACCTGATCAATTATCAAGACTTTGTCTCGAGAAGGAGAACATAACTCTAAAGGATCCTTCTCATGAGAAATTGAACACCAAGGATAAGTCACCACATAATTCATGCAGGGAAGAGTCTACTCGAACACTAGGAATGCACAAAGGGGAAAATCGAGGTAAATTTGAACCATGATGGTGATTATCAAATGAAAGTTGATCAATAGTGACAATGCTTCTATTGTGAGGGAAATGCATCACACGAAAGAGCGTAGACACCACAACTTTCATTTCATACACATAAGCATGCCCAAGAAGAAAATTAAATTCTAAAGGGCTTGGAACCACTAACATATCTAATAGGATAGTCTTCCCACCTAATGTGATAGGAAACTAAGGAAGAACCCCCATACATTCACTAAGTATTTTGTCGAAATACAACAACTCATTGGTAGCTAAGACAATCTTGGGAGAACCCAAATATTTCCAAGCCGAGGATGATAAAATACTTGTAGAGGATCCTTCATCTACAATACTTTGGAAAATTCCCAATCTTTTAATTCCAACCATTATCTAGAGGGGTGTAGAAGAAGGAAGGATAGGCTTTACAAGATCATTCCAATAAAAGGAAACCATCCTAGGACTTGGAGGGAGCGTACTCGAAGAGAGTGCAATGACCCCTTTCTCAGAAGGTATTGAACTAGAAATGTTAAGGACATAGTCAAAGGAAACATCACTCTCCGAAATAGGAATGGAATTAGCCAAAGATTGCATCGGTGAGACCACTTCCTTAGATTTGTAACTCTCCATGAGAAGAGTGGGATCGAACGAATATTGCATCGGTGGGACCACTTCCTCAACCACTAGTTGAATAGGATATGAGAAAACATGGTCAAGAGACACATCACCCTCCAAAACAAGAGTGGTATCAACAAAATATTGCATCGACACGATTACTTTTTCAACCAAATATTAATTAGAATGTTGGGAAATCGAAGATGACTCAGAACTATAAGGGTCATTAGACAAGGACCATGATTCTCATTCCATAGAAATAGTAGGGAACACATGAGTAAGGTGGTATCCTTTGAAAATATTACAAGGGAACTTGGGCTTACGTCCTGTACGTCTAGGATTCTCAACAATATTAAATCCCCCAGCATGATTTGCAGTGGCTGATGGTTTGCCTTCAACATGACTAGAAGAGGCTGGTTGCAGGTATCCCATGTGACTAGCAAAGTTTGGGTACAAGACTCCAACATGACTCGCAAAGTTCGGTGACTCGATGTCAGTATGACTAGCAGTGACTGGACTTTTTCTCCCAGCATGACTCACAGATGTTGGTGATAGGACTCCAACATGACTCGAAGAGGTTGTTGACCTATCTCTAACATGACTCACAGAGGTTAGTAGATGATCTCCAACATGACTTACATAGGTTGGTGATAATTTTCCAATATGACTAGCAGATCTTGGTGACTTCTTCTTCTTACTCTTCCTCTTTCTTTTCCTTTTATACTTTTGGTTACTAGTAGCAAGACTTTCACTAGAAGAGGGACGAGGAGGAACTAAACATTGTAGATGTAGAAGGTGAAGGATCAAATATGTCGAAGGTGAAGGATCAGAATATGTACGATGCCCTGACATAAGGTGCTTATCTAATAAGTATCAAGAGCAATCGGTACATTTGGAGTGGTCCACAACCAAACCAATAGCCCAAGAATGTTTAAACTAGCCATCAAGGGGGCAACGACATTTCCAAATAAAGGAAAATCACAAGAATACCCTTGGGCAGGGGTGTTAGAAAAATAAGATCATGAAGAAATAAAATAAAACAAATGCGGAAATAAACAATAAAAGATACACAATAAAAAAGAGACACATATATAGGTGGTTCACCCAGTGTGGGCTATGTCCACTAGAGAAATTATCAGGTCCTTCCTTTATTATTATCCATCAAATGAAGGGATACAACCTATATCACACTTCTTGTAACTTTCTCTTCTTTCTTTCACAGTCTCCTCACTTATAATACAATATTCACATTGATACATAGACGCAATACATTTTCCTCATAAAATATGGTTTCCTTCTAGGGAGAAAAACCATAACATAACTTCTACCATTAGATCTGTGACCTTATATTGAGCAGTGCATATTTTCTATGAAATTACAATATACATTTACAAGGCAATTTTTCCTTTCAAGGCTTCGCCCCCAAACCCCCATCGGGCAACGTTGTCCCCCAAATCCTTGTTGGGGGCCTGCTTACCCCCGAACCCCACAGGGGGGGTAACCCCCCCTTCACTCCTCCGCATGGAGGAGTGTACATTCTTTCAGGGTGTAAATTCTTCATGGGGTATAAACACGGTTAAAATCAAAGACCTCTAAATCAGGAAGATAATCAAGCTCCACAACCAACAATCTCCCACTTGGAGACTGATCTCAACAACTCCATTGCTATTGTATCTATTGGACTATGATCCTTTTTGGACCTGGTAAATTTCTCAGCTTCACATTCATGCTTGAAGACCAACAAAAATTGAGCAGGAACTGAGTTTCTCCCTGATTACTCCCTTTTTTAACATGTCTGCAAGATTTTGGCTAGTGTGTATCTTTTCTAACTTCAAATGTCCATCTTCCAAAATGGATTGTATTAAATGGTACCTCAGTTGTATATTCTTAATATTCGAATGGAAGGCTGAGTTATTTCCAATATGAATGGCACTCTCACTGTCACAATACAACCTTCTATTCTCCTGCTTCTTTCCCAATTTCTTCATAAAGCTCCGTAACAAAATCATCTATTTACAAGCCTCTATAGTAGCAACATACTATGATTTTGTTGTTGAAAGTGAAACAACCTTTTGCAGTTTCAAAATCCAACTCACTGTTGTTCCACCTATAGTAAAATCATACCTGTGGTGCTCCTCCTTCTATCTTTATCATAAATCTCTTCCTCCAAATCTTCTAGTGCCACAAGACTTAAAATAGTCCTAACTAAAGTCATTTTAACAACATGAGAAAATATTTCATCAAAATATATACCTTTCTTTTGTGCAAACCCCTTTACAAAAAGTCTAGCCTTGTACCGCTTTTTTCCTCCATCTTCTTCCTTCAACTTGTAAACCCATTTTTTTCGCAATGCTTTTTTTCGTGCATAAAACTGAACCAAATCCCAAGTATGGTTATTTACCAGGGAATCCATTTCCTCTTTCATACCTTTCTCCCACTTCTTTTTGGTGTCTACCTACATTGCCTCTTCATAACATTTTGGTTCACCATGATCAATCAACAACAAATAATACAATGAAGGAGAGTACCATTCAGGGGGTCTACTTAACCTAATAGATCTTATAACAACACTTGTAGGAGTTTGAGGTACCTGTTGCTCCTGTTGTTGTAAATTTTGATTTTCTGGTACCTTTGTAATTTCATTTTCAGTGATCTCATCAAGCACTGTGTATCTCAGTTTTTCTTTTTCCTGTTTCTTTCCCTACAACTGATCTTTCTACATGACCTTCTCATTTAATATGAAATCTCTACTCCTAATGATTTTGTGATTTTCATAATCCCATAAGTGATAACCAAAATCATTAACATCGTATCCAATAAAGGTACACTTCTTGGATTTTTCCTCAAGCTTTGTTCTATTTTCTTTATCAATATGGACCAATGCTTCACAACCAAAAGTATTAAAAAAATAATAGTTTACTTTTTTACCTATCCATGCCTCCTCTGGAATTCCAACATCTAAAGAACTTGAAGGTCCTCTATTTATTATGTAAACAACAATATCTACATCATCTACCCATAATTGTAAGGGAAAACCAGCATGCAATCTCATACTCCTTGCACACTCCATGATTGTCATGTTCATCCTTTATGACACACCATCTTCTTGTGGTGTTCCTGGAACTATATTCTCTCTACGAATCCCATGGTATGAATAATAATAATCAAACTCCTTGCTGCAATATTCACCTCCATTGTCTAATATGAGACACTTCAAACTTTTTCTTGTCTCATTCTCAACCAAAGCTTTCCATTTCTTAAAAGTATAAAAAAATCATATTTTTGTCGTATGCAATAAACCCAAGTTTTTCTAGTTGCATCATCAACAAAATTAACATAATAACAAGATTCACCAAGAGATGATACCTGATTTGGTCCACATACATATGTATCCACAAGCTCTAACCTTTCACTCTTCTTTTCTTTTTCAACTCTGGGAAATTCGACTCTCTTATGTTTTCCATAAACACAATGCTCACAAAAATCCAAATCAATTTGTTTAAGATCTGGCAACAAATTTCTTTTTTGAAGTATCTATATCCCCTTCTCACTCATGTGTCCAATCCTATGATTCCACAATGAGGTATCCACTCATGTAGAAGCTAAATAGATAGAATAGTTAGTATTAACAATACATAAATACAATGTACCTACCTTCTCTCCTTTTGCTATAACCATTGATCCTTTGGTGACCTTCCATACCTTATTTGTAAATATGGATATACAACCTTCACTTTCCAACTGCCCTGTTGAAATTATATTTTTCCTTAGATCTGAAACATGTCTTACCTCTTTCAACAACCATTGGTTTCCATTCCTTTGCTTTATTTTTACCTTTCCCATTCCAACTATTTTGCATGCTGCATCATCACCCAACTGAAACTGTCCAAAATCACCTTGAACATAATATAGAAAATGTTTCCTATGGGGTGTGGCATGAAAATAAGCCCTTAAATCTACTACCCAAGACTCATAAATATTATCTATAGAAAAAATCAAAGCATCTTGCAACACATCACATGTTACATTTGCTTCCTAATTTTTCTCCTGTTGTCCGTCTCTTTATTTCTTTGGAGCTCTACAGTCTTTCTTCATATGTCCTTTCTTTCCAAAATTCCAGCACTCTATCTTTCCAAGTCTCTATTTGGATCTTCCCTTCCTAGAATTATCATGGTTCCATGAGCCTTTTCCTCTATCCTTTTATCTTCCCTTGTTCTCCATGTTTAACACATTACCTGATGTCTCACCTGTGTTTTTCTGTCACATTTCCTCACTAAGGATAACACCAACAACATCATCAAATTTTAAAGTGTTTGAAGCAGAGATAGAGTTACTTACAACCATGATCAAGCCGTTCCAGCTTTATGGAAATGAGCACAATATTAGAAGAGCCTTGACCTCATAATAAAAGTGCACTTTTACAGAACTTAGTTGATTAGTAACCATATTAAATTCATTTAAATGATCTGCAACATGCCCACCTTCTGACATATTCATATTAAATAATATCTTCATTAGAAATACCTTGTTGGACGTCAAGGGTTTTTCATATAGTTTATTCAATGCATCCATCAACTCCTTTGTTGTATTTTCTTTCGAAGTATTGAAAGCCATCGATCCTGTCAGGCTCAACCATATCGTTCCTAGTGCCTTTCTGTGAAGAACCTCCCATTATTCATCCTTAATGGTTGTCAACTTATTTTCTATTCCACCCAATGGTATGAATATATCCTTTTGATATAAATAATCTTCCATCTGCATCTTCCATAACTGGTAGTTTTGACCGTTAAATTTCTCGACCCTAAACTTTCCATCTTCCACCATTTCTCCCACTCAAACTAGGAAGCCTCTTTTCCTGTGAGTTACCTTTCGCTTTGATACCAATTTTTAGAAAAAAAAGATCGCAGAGAAATAAAATAAAAGAAATGTGGAAATAAAACACAGAATATACACAACATAATAGAGACACAATTATACGTGGTTCACCCAGTGTGAGCTATGTCCACCAGAGAAATTTCCAGGTCCTTCCTTTATTATTATCCAACAAATGAAGGGATACAACCTACAACACACCCACTACAACTTCATCTTCTTTATTTCATAGTCTCCTCACTCAGAATAAAATATTCACAATGATACATAGCCTTAATACATTTCTCTCATAAAAGAGGGTTTCTTTCTAGGGAAAAAAAACCTAACATAACTTCTACTGTCAAATCTGTGACCTTATAATGAATGATCCATATTACTGTGAAATTACAATATACATTTACAAGGAAAGTTTTCCTTTGGGGGCCCTCCTGCCCTCAAACCTCGCGGGGGGG
>JZKD02S1011167.1:410566-431892 GCA_000966675.3 Picea glauca
CCCCCCCCGTGCACTCCCTTACGTGGAGGAGTGTACATTATTCTGGGGTGTAAAGTATTCATGGGTTATAAACACAGATGAAAACAAGGAACTTTAAATCAAGAAAATAATCAAGCTCCACAACCAACAAGGAGTCCCTTGGTTGGTATCCTCAATAACTTTGTCCATATCATTCTTATGCACAGGTTTGTCCCTTGCGATATTTTTTATGTCCATAAAAGTCTCATGCACTGACTCTGGCGAACCATTGGTATAAAAACCCACGCCTTCTAGGAGGCGGCTCCATGCTTTCAAGAGAAAGACTAGATGTCCTTCCTGACCAGTGGAGCAGTTGGTCAACCACCCTGAATCAATGATCCAAAAGCAGTGATACTAAAACAACCTAAGGCCAACTACACAAAGCAACACTCCAATGAAAATCCCTAAGAGAAACATAAAACAACTTTTCCAAGTATTGAGGCCAAGTGGATGAGGTACTGAGTAGAAAGAAATGAAAAAGTGGAAAGGGAACTTCCAAACAAAGGCATGGGTTGATTAAGTCTCGTGGACCAACAAATGAAGGAGTGAGAAGCAATTATCCTGACCTCAACTAACCAATCGTATCTGGTGCAAGTACCCATGCTTCACAAGGCACCCTCCAACAATACTAAAAAGTATGATACAAAATCTTCCCTAGGTACCACGAAAAGCCCCCGCAGTCACCTCTAAGATCCCTAGGAAAATCCACTAAGGTAACCAACTTGCATTCAACGTCTAAGGGGTACAACCAATAGTCGGTATCGAATATATGAGTAGGTTAACAAATATCGAAGCTTTGAAAGAGTTCCCTCTCATAGAGGTAAAGGCACTAGCGAAACCCCCAATATGCAATCTCTCCACTATGCTTCGTCAAGCTTCGGAGGGGAAATCTCCTTGACTCTCCTTCATGCGACGTCATGTTTATCTCCTATTTCAGAGGAGGCTCCCAACTATACTTATACGAAAATTGGATTTGAGACTCTTCCTAGCTCAGACTCCTATGTTTATTTTGTAGCCTTGAAGATTTATCTCTCCAATCCTAATCCAAGGCCCTAACCCTAAACTCGTTTGTCAACCCTAGAAACAAAGTCTAGTACATTTTAAGTTTAATGTTCATTTTAATGGTTGTTTTTACTCAAGGGGTATGGAGGTGAAAACGATCTTGTTTAGACTCTTGTAAAAATGAAACTTATAAGAAAACCAACAAAGAAAACTTTACACTAATCCTTCAAATGAAAAAGAGTTTCAAAAATAAAATGCATGAACAATCCTTCAAACCTTGAAATGCAATTTTTTCTTTTCTAATGAAAAATGCAAAAAAGGAAAACAAAAGGATTTTGTTTCTTACTTTTCTTTTGACATGCTTTGTGGATGATAAGAAAACAAAAACCTATGCGAATATCTTTTTCTTTTTCAAATAACAATGCAAAACAATGCAAAGAAAAAAGATACCTAACTAGCAGAAAAACTAGTTTATATTTTATTTTATTTTCTTTCTATGAAAGAAAAACTAAGAAAATATGCTAAAATAAACTACAGAATACATGATTCAAAATGAAAATAATTTTTCTTTAAAATCCAAGCTAAAAGTAAGCTAAAAACACTCGAAATCCAAGATACAGATCTTTCCGATATGAAGGTTTTCACAAGCTTAGACACAATAATACAAAGCAACCACAAACTCAGGAAGCCTAGGATAACCTGGAGAAACCCATAAATTGCCCAGAAACTGAAGAAAGAAAATTTTCACAAAATGCACATAGGTCTGCGACTGTGTGAACTAAGACTCGTGGATGTCCGCGGTTCATACACAATGAAAGCACATATATCTGCCTCTGATATCGCAGAAAAGTGCATATAACTATGTAAAATTGGAAAAATAAAAAGGACGTTCAACAAGGAGACTCCCAAAAACTTATGGAAAAGTTTCCAGATAATAAAATCTTTGCAACAAAGCTTGGAAAGTAGGAACTCACAGAAATAAAAAAGGACGATTATTTAAATTTCTCTATTATATGCGGTCCATTTTTCTTGTCTCCTTTCAATGGATATTGTTTATTGTCTTGATGATTGGTGTGATGGAAAAGCCATTCTTTTATTTTTCATACTTATTTGGTTTATGAATCTTGTAATATATTGTATATAATCTCTTGGATGATACCTGGTCCCAATCTCAGGTATTGTTTTGAATGTGAATATTTGTTTTCAATAAGTTTGGTCCTTCTTAGGATTTGTTTATTTTTCTATTTATAATTTCACTCCATATTTAGTGAAAAATTGAGTCAACTTACCATATATAAAGGTTGGTTTGTTATCAAATATTATCTCGATGGGTAATCCCAATATATAAAACATATTAGATTCCAAGAAATCAATTATCTACTCATCCTTAACATATTTAAGGGGAACTGCTTCTACCCATTTATTAAAATAGTTAGTTGCAGTTAAAATGAACACATGACTTGTAGATGAAGGTGGATTAATACATCCAATGAAATCTAATCCCCACTTAGAAAAAGGAAAATTTGGTATTACTGGTTGTAAAGGCATTGTAGAAAATTTCTCCTTACTTGTTTCCTTTTGACACTCATCACAACCTTGTATGTATTTGTATGAGTCTTTGAAAATAGAAGGCCAGTAATATCCAGTCCTTAAAATCTTATGAGACATGATTTTTTCTATGAAATGTCCACCAATGTGAATATCAAAAGCTTTTGATCCATGAAGCTTTCTCAATACCATCTGGGCTATTGTATTATCAATGCATCAATGTAATAAAAATCCATCAACGGATCTACGAAAAATTGAACTATTTAAGGCCAAATACATAGAATATTCAAGACGAAGCCTCCTTCGCTCATGATGTTGAATATTACCATGACATCATTTGTGTTGTAAATAATAAATGATGTTTTGATACTAGGGATATCCTGCTAGATCAAGACTTTCATATTCAATTAAGATTAAATCAACTAAATTAGCATCGTTGTTTTTATAATAACACTCTAGTTTAGGGTGCTAAGCCAGGTGTAAATCCAAATCACATCCATTTATTGTATTCGAAGTTGAAACTGTGAAATCATGTTCCTGTATTTTGGCAAGCCAGTGTGCAATTTTTCTTGATAAGTGGGTTTGTGATAACAAAAACTTGACTAAAAGCAAAGGAAATTTTACCTCAACATTCTTACCAGGAATGAAATGACAAAATTTTTCCATAGTCTTAACAAGAGAAAATGTAAGTTTTTTAATTAAAGAATATTTCAATTCATCATCAAACAAACTTTGACTCATCTAGGCTATAGGATGTTCATTGTTATGATTATTTTTCTAAAGAAGAATTGAAAAAATAGCTTCTTCAGTGGAATTAGAATAGATGATAAAATCTTTAGAAAAATTAGGCTTTACCAAAATAGGTGCCGAACTAATTGCATTTTTAATATCTACAAAATCCTTTTTAGTGGTATTATTCCAAGAAAATACTTGGTCTTGTTTTAACAAATTATGAATGGGTTTAACCATTCTAACAAAATTAGGAACGAATCTCTTACAAAATTAACCTTACCCATGAATGATTGAATTTCCCTCTTTGAAGTTGGAACTGGAAGATTTTGAATAGCAATAACTCTTTCTAGATCATTTTTTATTCTAGAATCTCATACTATATGCCCAAGTAGTTTTCTTGCAGTGACACTAAAAATGGATTTTGTAGGATTTAGTGACATTCCAAACTTTCTACAGTGAATAAACACCTACCTAAGATGATGAAAATGATCTTTATGGATCCTAGAATAAACAGTTAAGTCATCAATATAAATTTGAATGATCTTACCCATAAGATCACTAAAATCTATTTGCATAGCTCATTGAAAAGCGACACCTTAATTAACTAGACCAAAATGCATACGTTCTTAAGAAAAGGTGCCCCAACGGGTGGTGAAATTAGTTTTATATTTGTCAACTTTCTTGAGGTGTATTTAATTATATCCTGAAAAAATCATCAAGGAGTGACATCATCTAAGATCATGCAACTTGTTGTAAAATCAATTCCATATTAGGAAGTGGGATGTTATCTTTTACACTTGCCCTATTCAAAGATCGAAAATAAACACATAATCTGATATCATTGTTCTTTTTCCTCACCAGAACAAGGTTCAAAACCCATTCTGAATATTTAAGAGGGAAAATTGTATGAGCAACTAAAAATTTATCAATATATTTTCTAATAGTTGTTTCAAGTGCAGGATTTACTAGTCTTTGTCCTTGTCTTACTAGCTTCACATCTTGTTTAATAGGAATTGTGTGATAAATAAAACTTGGATCAAAACCACACAACTCTTCATAGGACCATGCAAAGACATCGCAAAATTCATGAAACAAATCAATGAATTTATGTTTTTTCTTTCTCTGAACACTAGGCTCCAATATTTAAAATCTTTGGATCATCATGTGTCACAATGTTCACTAGGATGGTTTCGCCTATTTTTCTTTTTGATTCATGCTCATAATTGTTCTTGTGATTACTTACATCAATTGATGAGAGCGATATTTCCAAAGGATTTAATCCTTTTGGAAATTTATTATCTTCCAAACAAATAATGTCTTTCTTATTGAAGGTTTCCTTCTGTAAAAAGGCACATGTGCTTTCATAATCAGAAAAAACTTTCCACGATTCTATGTTTTCTAGAAAATGAGGACAATAAAAAGACTTGAAAGTGAAATTTGGTCTTTTAGGGAGTAATAGTCTTGTATTACTAGCTCCAAAAAAAGATAATATATCCACCATTCAATTTAAATCCATATGGATATGAGTAATATTAAAAGGCAATAGATTTGAAATTAAGTGCAAGATTGTTTTTGTATATCTTTTTAAAAGATTATTCGATGGAGTGTAAATTCTCTTAACCAAATTAATGATAAGATCAGAATATCTAAAAATAGAGAGATGAATACACCCTATATTAAATACATTTTCAATCCCTAGCATTGATGCTTCAAACTGTGTCACACTATTTTTACATGCAAACACAAGCCTATAAGAAAAATTATAAATTTTACCTAGAGGAGAGTAAAGTACAATACCGGCTCCATTTCCTTCATTTGAACATGTACCATCAAATTTCCTATGCTAGATACCATCTTCGAGATCAATACACTATGTGACAAGATTTTTATCTTCATCTAATAATATAGAATATACACCAACATCGCCTTCAACAAAATTTACATGTAGTTGTGGGGCACTTTTTATATATGGTGAAATTTATCTTTCATTGAGCACAATAATATTATTTCCAGCCTTTAGAACAAACATGTGAGTTCCTTCCATTCACGTATACCCACTAGTTAGATCCTACCAATATCTTCCTAAAATAATTGAATAATTACTAATCGACATATCTATAACTTGTATATTATAGGTGGTTCTGATTTCAGGATGTACACATAATACCAAGGTTACATATTTATTTTCACCAATGGTGTTTTTTGTTTTACTATTATATGCTAGCATACTTTTAGAGCTCCCATGAGTGCATGAAGACCTAGTTCTTCCATTATAATCCTTGACATTACATTAGGACCAGATCCACCATCAATAAGATAATAATAGACAATTTTATCCATAATCTTCATTGAAACATAAAAAGGAGGATTTTTTACTGGATTCCTAGGTTTATGTACAACTAACTTATTTACATGCAACTCTTCTTCATATTCATTCTCAATTAAACTGGAAATAGTAAATATATTACCTTCCATAAATGTTTTAAGATGTTTTTTTTGCTCAAGAATAGTTACCATATCTAGTAATGAAGCATCTTCCTTTACAATATCCATTTGTTTCAAAATATTGTATTTTGGAAAAAATGAAAAATATGGATTTGGGTTTACCTCAGGTTGTTGAATAACCTTAGCAGTTTGACTTCCTGGCTTAGAAACATTTTGAGAGTCGGTTTGATGATAAGATGAACTTGGAGAAAAAATGGTCTTTTGAAGACCACCCTTGTTCGTATTTTTATAAGACTTATTTCTTGTATCAACCATCATTATGTCATATTTTGGAGCCCAATATAAAGTGGTGATCGTAGAATCAAGTCCTTTTCCAAAATCCATTCTTTAATTTCTTTTTACTTCGTAAGTATTTTCATCACGATTCTATTCACAGAAATTACACCATGATCTTGAAATCATTGCTCTGGGATGAAAATTTTGAGAATGATTTCTTAAGGTGGATTGTGTGGAAGTCTTTGTAGGAGTTGGAGCAACATCGTTTCTCTCAAAAGAAAAAATCATGTTACTCATATATTGTACAAGTTGCAAGAAAGTTGACATATCAGTCTAGTTTATTTGATCTTTAATAGTAAGACATGTCCTTGTCAATTGTTCTCCATATTCTAAACATGTTTTCATAGTTGATCCTAAACTATTAGAATTATTTTCTTCTAATCTATGTCATTAAGAAGAAGGTAATGCATTATAATAATGCATTAAAACAACTTGATTTTGAGGTCTAATGACCTTAGGGATTTGATTACAAAATTCAGTGAAACATAAATTAAATGAATTGATTGTTTCACCTTTATTATAAACAGGATTATTATAATCTCTCAACAAATCTAATAGACTATGATGTTTCTCGTATATAGATTTAAACCAATAACATAATTCAGGCCAAGTTGAGAAGACTTTAGATGGAAATTCAAAAAAATCAACAACATCTTTCCATTCTAAAGAGTTAACAAATAATCTCATCCATGTACCATTATCATTTTGCCCCTATATTATGACATGCATTTGATAATGCAACTAAATGTTCATTCACATAAATAGTTCCATTGCTAGATAATTTGGGAAAATGGTCCTTAAATTTTGGAAGAGGATTAGTTGTTCAATTAAAATTCAAAGGAGAAGGTACATGCCAAGGCGTGGTATTTTCATTTTCTTAGAAATGGAATAAACCATATTGTTTAATTACCTTATAAAGATTTTTCAAAATGGATGATGCAGGGGTAAAAACAATGTTTAAGAAAAAAACTTGCAGGATGGTTTAAGGGACGATGGTGTTGCTAAAGGGAGTTCATATTGAAACTCTGTATAAGCTTCTAGGAAACACTATTAGTAACTGGTGTAATAGTTTCATTGTTCCTAATATTGGAGCTGAAGAAGAAAAAACTCCTAGAGTCTCTAGAGAAAAGACTATTTTGTGGCATCAAAGACTAGGGCATATTGGAGGGAAGGGAATTTGATTACTACACGATAAAGGTATGGTTGAAGGTATGGCCAATTTCTCTTTGAATTTTGATTTCTGTGAACATTTCTTATATAAGAAACATAATCATGTAAGATTCTCCTTTGGTGCTACGAGGGAAGAGGGGATACCGTAGTTGGTGCATAGTGATGTGTTTGGACCATCGATTCCATCATTGGGGAAATTTGTATACTATGTATCATTTATATATCTCGAGGAATACACAGACTTATTTCCTTAGGAAAAAATCTGAAATATTTGAAAAATTCAAAGAGTTTAAGGCTCTTGTGGAGAATTAGACAAATAAGAGAATTAAGGTGGAGGATGGATAAAGGTGGAGAATTATGCAGAAATGAATTCAAAGAATTTTGTAAGAAGTGAGGTATAGAAAAACAAAAGATTACTCGATACTCAACATAATGGAGTTTTATAAATGATGAACATGATGCTCGTGGAAAAATCAAGTAGCGTGCTCAATGGTGCCAGGTTAGGAAAATAATTATGGGAAGAGGGAGTGGGTACTGCATGTTACCTCGTCAATTGATCACCCTCATCAGCATTGGATGACAAGACTCCACATGAAGTATGGATTGACAAGAAACCATTTCTTACACATCTCGTGGTATTTCGATGTGATGCCTATGTTCATGTTCCAAAGGAAAACTAGAGTAAGTTGGATAAAAAGGTTAAAAAGTGTATCTTTAGTGGTTATAAAGATGGTATGAAAGGTTATAAGCTTTAGAACTGAGAAACAAAGAAGGCAGTGTATAAATGAGATGAGATATTTAGAGAAATCAAATATGTCAAACATGAATTCCTACCAATGGAAGAAGAACCAGAGAAAATAGAGTTTGAATTGAAAGATAATGAATCAGACTCTACAAAAGAACAATAATAATAATAATAACCTCATACTCTAATATTGAGGAAATCGATTCGGAAAATAAGGAAACCAGAATGTATACTCCACTTGATTTCTGTTCCAATTATGATTTGTTTATTACTGATGATAAATCTAGAACTATTAGGGAGTCATTGGAATTAGAAGATGACAAACTATGGAAAATGACCATGGTGGAAGAAATGACAGTGTTGGAAAAGAATGAGGTTTGGGATCTAGTGGAGTTTTCAAATAGAAGAAATCCAAGTAGAAACAAATGAGTGTTTAAGAACAAGTTGAATGTAGAGGGAAAAGTGAAGAAATAAAAATCTCTATTAGTAGAATAAGGTTATTCCCGGGTAGAGGGAATTGACATTGGCGATTTTTTTTTCCTCTTGCCAAGATAACTTCTATTAGATTTATGTTATTTGTTGTTGTTTCTTTTGATTTTGAAGTAGAACGGATAGATTTGAAGACAACATTCCTACATGGGGATATGGAGAAATAAATATGCATCAAGTAACCAAAAGACTTTTCTATGAAGGGAAAGAAAGAGCTGGTATGAAGGTTGAAAAAGTCAATGCATGGGTTAAAGAAATCACCAAAGATGTGGTATCAAAAATTTGATACTTATATGTTGGTGAGGTATTTTAAATTAGTTGGTGATAATATTATGTATTTGGTCTTTTATGCGGATTATCCAGGAGGATCTCAGTGGCCACCCACCTTATCCAACTGGATCAAAATAGTTTTTTGGAAACTTACTATTTTTAGCAGTTTTTCATTTCCTGAACTTTCGGGGCCATTTTGAGGGTGAACGACATTGTTTTGCGATAAGTCACCTTAATGATAGCCCAAGTGTGATTTCCCTAGCCACCAATAGGTCGGGAAGAGTATATATCTTTCTTCTATAATGCCAATTTGTGACATCTCGACCACCCAGGCCGTGCCATGCTACTTTAGAAAACTATCATGCTTGAATATACATGGTATATATATCTAATGCAATTTTTAAACAGACATAAACATTATGATCATACATAGAGTAATGCGAAAGAAAAAATAACACATACAAATTAACTATTGATTTGCATTCTTCTATCACACAACATAATGTAGAAATAACAGTAAAAGAAACATGCAGTAATCATAGGCAAAACCCATAAATATAACAACATATATAAATGCACAACATGTAACCAAACTTGGAAATGGTACTTATCTTTTAATTGAAGTACACCAACTGCGTGCATACCTTCCACAAACCTCGCATCCTTAGACCACGTTGCTCATCACTCTCAACAGTGGGTCACCCCCAAGCTAGGACTAAACTCCATCGGCAAGGAATTCCTAGGCTAGGTAGGGACAACAGGAAGTTGCACAACACAACAGGAAGGATTTCCTCTAAGGAGACACTTACGCCCACAACTCATAGACTCTCATTCCCCACATGTCTGTCCCACCCCAAGAGTGTACACCTTCACTGTCACACAGTCCATCAACTGCTACACCTCCCTTTCCAGGGCTTTAGCAATAGGATGGATCATGAATTCTCAGAGCTTTGTAGCTGCTACTGGAATTCCTCCAGGAGAGCTCACTTTCTCAGCACATGGGCACGGTGATGGAAACAATAGAAACTAGATGTGGGGAAACGGTACTGACAAGACAATACGTAGGAAACTTGTAGGTGTAGGTACAACGAGGGTATCAAATTCATCTTGTAGAAAAGGTTAAGGTGGTTGAGGAATTCAAAAATGGGAGACAAAATGAATAATTATGTGTTTGACCAGTGTCTACGTGAATGGGGAAAAACCATGGCCAACAAAGAGAGAATGGTGAGTATCGTCTGAATGGTGAGAATCCCCCTAGAATGGTGAGAGTGGTCTGAACGATCAAAATCATGAGGATGGACAGAATGGTAAGAGCATATGAATAGTCTAAATGGTGAGAATTCCCCCCTCTAAATCGGCATGGGTTTTGGATGACACTTGGCTCCCTCCAGGAGCACGTTCCCCCCACTTGGAACTCATTCCCCTCCCTAAAGGAACTTAGGATAAATTAATATCCTCTTACAACTTTTAGAATAATAATTCATTATTCTATTAGCTCCTAATCTTAGCCCTTCTTTCCTAGACTCAAAACCCTATCCATTTCCCTACTCAGTGGATCTTAGTCCCCCATAAATATTTCTTCATGGTCGGTCTACACGTAGCGATGTTTTTATATTAATAATATGAATATTTACATGTACAAAATATGCTCTTGGCCTAATCAAAAAATAATCCAACCAACTTATAAATACCTAGCTCACCAGCCTACAAAACATGTTACATTCATAATTACAACCGAGGCTCATCCTTGGGGTGTTACAATCTCATCCCCTTATTTTTGCATTGTCCTCAATGCAACTCATTTACACAACCTCAACAAGATTTTTAAAATCCTCAAAAATATGTGGGTATTTTTCTTGCATAATGCCTTCGTGCTCCCATGTTGCGTCCTTAGGTCCGTACCAAGTCCATTGAACATTTACAAGCCTTATGGATCTATTATGGAGTTTCTTGCTTTTCCGGTCCAGTATGCACACCAGATGCACTTGTAAAATGCCTTCTTTCTCCACCTGAATCACATTCCAATCAATCACATGATTAACATTAGGTATATATTTCTTGAGTAATAAGAAATTAAATATGTTATGAATAGTCATGTAGGTAGGAAATGCAAGAATATAAGATACTGGTACAATCCTTTCTAGAATTTGAAATGGCCCACAATATTTGGCAGCCAACTTGGAACATTTTCTCAGCTTCAGGGAACTTCTGTTAACTTTCACCTTCAAGAAAACATGATCCCCCACTTTAAATTCCTTGTGAGTTTTTTTCTTGTCGGCATAGTTTTTATACTTGTTTTGGGTAGCCTTCAAATTATGTTTAATATTCAACATTTTCTCTTCCATTTCCTTGATCAACTCTAGCCCAATCACTTCCCTATCAGCTGGGTTTTCCCAGCTTACTGGGGTGTTGCACTTTCTACCATAAAATGCTTCAAACGGGCGCGTATTCAATGATGCTTGATACCCATTGTTGTAGGAAAATTCTAACAAGTTTAGGTAATATTCCCATTTAGATGGTTTGTCCATCACATTCCGATTTAGATGGTTTGTCCATCACATAAATTATTAGCATATCTTCTATCACTTGATTTACCCTTTCTATTTGTCCATTAGACTCAGGATGATAAGTTGTGTTGAAGTTCAGGTTCGTTTCGAGCCCCTTGAATAATCCTCTCCAAAACTTTGAGGTAAACTTTGGGTCTTTGTCATACACAATTTTCTTGAGAATTTCATGCAAGTGTGCTACTTCCCTCATATAAATATCAACAACATTAGTTGCCTTCTAAGTAGTCTTCAATGGAATAAAATGGGCAGATTTCATAAGCTTATCCACCACCACCATGATGGAATCATGTTGCTTGTTTGTTCTGGGTAATCCTATGATGAAATCCATTGTCACCACCTCCCACTTCCACTAAGGAATGGGTATTGGTTGTAGCAACCCAGTTGGGTGTCTATGCTCAGCCTTGACTCTTTGACACTCCAAGCATTTAGTTATGTACTCTGCAATTTATTTCTTCATGTCTGGCCAGTAGTAATGGCTCTTGATTGCTGCCACTATTTTCTAATATCCAGGGTGCCCAACATAAAGCACATTATGCATCTATTTCAAGATCATACTCCTCAATTTGTGAGAACTAGGTACATAAATTATGTTCCGTACAAGAGTATTCCATCAAATTCCAAGCTATAATCATCTATTTTCTGCTACATTTTACCTTGCTGCAATTTTGTTACCAATTCCATGTACTGCGTATCTACTTTTGCAATCTCAAATATTCTTCCTTTAAGATCTGTCTGATACATGTTAATGGTTGTAGCATTCATTTCATGCACTCTCCTTCTTAGTGCATCATCCACCTTGTTCTCCTTTCCTTTGATGTACTTGATATCAAAGTCATACTCACGGAGGAATTCCAACCATCTACTCTACCTAGCATTCAAAGTAGGTTGATCAAACAAATACTTCATATCATTATGGTCTGTCCCCAACTCAAACCTCTTTCCCATGGGGTAGTGCCTCCAATTCTTCAAAGTGTGCACTATGGCTACCAACTCCAAATCGTGAGTGGCGTAGAGCCTTTCATGCTCTTTCAATTTCCTGGATTCAAAACATATCACAACCCCATTATGGTTTAAGACTCCACCCTATCCTTCTTTGCATGCATTTGTGCAAACCACAAATTCTTCATCCAGATTTGCAATCTTCAAAATTGGAGCACTGGTTAAAAACTGCTTCAATTGTTGGAATATCTTTTCACATTCTTCTGTCCATTGAAACTTTACCCATTTTCTTTGAAGGGAAGTGATTGGGTGAGCAATCCTCAAAAATCTTGTAATGAATCTCCTATAGTAGCCAGCTACACCCATGAAGGATCTGAATTATGTCACATTTTTAGGTGTTTTCCACCCTTTAATGGCCTCAATATTTTCAGGGTCCACTGCTATCCCTTCTTCAGATATGACATGCCCCAAATAGTGAATTATGTGTTGATAAAATGAGCACTTGCTCAATTTTGCATACAACTAATGCTCTCTTAGCACTTGTAACACCATCCTCAAATGATCCTCATGCTCTTCCTCTGTCTTGGAATATACAAGGATGTCATCAAAAAATACAATGAAAAACTAGTCTAAATATTCTCGAAAAACACCATTCATTAAGCACATAAAAATAGTTGGTGCATTTGATAACCCAAATGGAACCATTGTGAACTCATAATGACCATACCTTGTCCTGAAGGTGGTATTGATGATGTCTTCCTCTTTAATCCTTATCAGATGGTATCCTAACCTAATATCTATCCTTGAAAATATCCTAGCATCCTTCAACTGATCAAAGAGATCATCAATCCTTGGTAGAGGATACTTGTTCTTTATAGTCACTTTGTTCAACTATCTGAAATCGATACACAATATCAATGTCCCGTCTTTCTTCTTCAAGAAAATGAATGGGGCACCCTAGGGTGACACACTTGGGCATATGTACCCCTTCTTTAAAAGTTCTTCAAGTTGCATTTGCAGTTCCTTTAGCTCTGGTGTACTCATTTTGTAAGGAGTATTTGATATTGGAGATACTCCAGGCATTAAATTTATAGAGAAATCAATATATCTCTTTGGGGGTAGTCCTAGTACCTCCTTGAACACAACTTCAAAATATTTCACGACTGCATGATCCTCCAGATTTGTCACCTTATCCTTAGGTACTTCTTCCATATGGGCTGCAAGTATTTGACAGCCCTTCCTGTAACACTTCTTTAGCTGCATTGCTGAGATTTCTCGGACTGTAATTGCCCTAGGAATTCCTTGGACTACTCTCTGATTTCCTTCCTCATCCAAGCAAGTGATTATCTTGTTATGACAGTATAATATGGCATGGTGTTGGTCCAAAAAATCCATACTAATTAGGAAATCATATGATCCCAAAGGCAATATGTTCAAATCTGCCTTGGTACTTAGTCCATTCATGCGCATTGGACATGATTTAACCAATTCAACAACCTTTCTCTTGGCTCCTATATCTAGCTGCACCAACCAAGATTTTCCTTGCTTGCTTCTTGGTAATTGAAATATTTCCACTACCTTAGGATCTACATAGTTATGACTAGCCCCTGAATCAATTAAAATAGTAAAGGCATGGTTATTGATCATACCTTCAACTTCAATCATGTGTGATTGAAACTTATCTTGCTTGTTTCCATGGTTGCATAGATCCTAGGTACTCTTCTGCCCATGTCCTACACTGTTTCTTCTTGCTGAACATGGTGAATAGCTCTCACCCTGTCCTTTCTGTGAGGGAAATCTCTATGCTTATGATATCCATTGCAGCCCCAACATTGCATAGGTGTCTTCCTTGGCATTTTCCCACCTACTTCATCCATCCTAGGTTCTCTCAAAACTGGTTTTCCTTGAGGAATATTTCTGAAAAATAATGGCTTGTTCCCCTTCTGCCTCTGCTCCCTCTTAAACTTCCTCTTGTCTTCCGAAGCTTTTTGGAAAGTAGGATTTCCTTTTTGCTGATCATATAAGCATTTTTCTCTCCTTCTATTTTCTTTCAGAGTCTTGGGATCATCATATTAGATTTTATGACTGATAAAAGATGACATCCCACTCATATATCTCTGGATCTTTAATTCCTCATCCTTAATTAAAGGGACATACTTCAACAACTCTACAAATATCTTATCATATTCATCTATAGTCATGCTTCCCAGTTTAAGTTCAAATAAATATTTCATCTTCTTATCATAGTATCTCTTGGGTAAGTACTTATTTTCGAAATGTTTCTTGAATTCCTTCCAAGTCACATTTTTCTCCTTGAGGCATTGTACTTGCACCAGTTGATCCCACCATATGGATGCCTTTCCTTTAAGTTGGTAGATGGAAATTCTTCCCTCTGCATGAGAAGAATAGTTTTGAAATTGGAAGTATTTTCTCATGCCAATTATCTGTGTCTCAGCATCTTCATCCTTCTTATGCTCTCCATCAAAAGTAGGAGGTTTGATCTTATACATTTCTCCTTTCAACTCATCCACCCCAGTCCTACTATGTTTCCTGAGAAGGGATGGACTTGAGTTGATGTGTGCTCTCCTATGGGAATGCTTTTGGAAGTGTTGGTGATGACTGTTACCACTTCTTCCTCTTCTTTCCTCATCAGGGGTCCCATGACTTCCTGATTTGTTGGAGCCACTCTCCTTATCCAAATTCTTTTCAATTTTTTCCAAGCTCCACATTAACTTCATATTGAAGTCTTCATGTTTCTCCTTGGCTCTCTTAAGCCTTTCGTTATCTTCCTGGTGAATTTGGACATATTTTTTCAAATTCTTAATGATTTTCATCAGGATCGCTTCTTTATCTATTTCTTCTCTATGCCCATTGGAGTTTGTTCGTTCAATTCCCAAATAGACATCCATTCTTCTAGCTTCACTATTTGAGTTGTAAGCATCATGTGCCTCCTCCATTTCTCTTCACTATGGAACAATTTGGTTCGGTTCTATCAATTGTTAACTCTGCAAAATGTGCAATCAACTGATTTTTTGTCAAGATATTAGACTTAATAATTATCTAGAATAACTCAAATAATATGATTCAATAAAATAATATCAAACTCTATTTTTTGCAGGTATTTGGTCGATCAAGAATCCCCACGGTTCTGTATTCGATCCTTTCTCTGTTCTTACAATTCACTTTCGGATGCTTTAAGAAGCCCCTTTTTCCCTTCAGTCCTTAATTCACATGTGACCATGGTTGTGACCAAGTGCTAATAGTTGGGCGCTTATCCAGAGCCTTGAAACTTTGGGGGTCTAGAGCTTCAGAGGTTTCCCTTTCCACACATCACAAACATCAAAGAACCTTGAGCTGGTGAATTCATGGAGGACAGTGGATATATGGTCCACATTCTCTATTAATATCTACGGTGGATAGGAGCTTCGGGACTCCGAGCTTCGACTGTTTCCAAAGAACATCATAAAAAATATCCCAGAGTGGCAAATTGGCGAACTCATGAAGTGGGGTGGATCAACAGTCCATGACTTCCTAGCATCCTACGACTAATAATTACTATGGAACTCCAAGCTTCAGGAGTTATAGAAATTCCATACTCTTAATCCTTCTGAAGTGCCAAGTCTTTAGGCTGTTGAATCTATTTCCAAGTATCATTTCCCGATCAACGGTCAAAATTAACTCTGCCCTACGAGATTCAAGTCTTTAGGGCTCCAGGACTTCAGAGCTTTAGGGTTCTAGGACTTCGAAGGATTTCACATCTGCACACCTGAAAACTCCCAAACCACAAATCTCTGAATGCTTCCATGTCACCCCCAATGATGTCTTCACATCATGTCACTTCGGTGCTATGGGACTTTCGGGATTTCTCTACTCAAAGATAACTATAACATGTTTCCTCCGAAGTACCAAGTCTCCAGACTTCAAGATCTGGTACCACACATCTACTGGGGTTAAGTTATCGTGGGCCTAGTCTGGTTAAATTCTTTGCCAAGTTTTTAACTACTTTATGTATCATTAGGGGCCCCACTACCCATGCTCAAGAGGAGTGCCACCTGGCGAAATACTAGAAGTAGACACATGGCCCAATCATATAGGTGACACGTGTCATTTTATAACTGGAATTTCTATCTTCAAAAGGTTCTTAACTCATCGACACATGGCACACATTACATGTGTCCACGTCATCCTTGATGACGTCAACAGGCCACGTCACTTCAGGACTTTGGGCTTCGAAATATTTTACACTTGCATTCCTCAAATCTCCCGAACTCCGAACTTCCAAACTACTTTACCTTCCGAGGTCCACATGGTACAACTATCAAAAATTAAGCTGGTGGCACGTGGAATGTCTAGGAAGGGTCCACATCACCACTGGAGACATCATCATGCCATGCCACTTTTGTTCCTCGGCTTCGGAATTCAGAACTTTTCACACTAGCACACTCCAATTCTCCCAAATGTCGAAATCCCAAGAAAGATGATCTTCTGACACAGGTCCCTTTTGATGGAAAGTCTAGATCAACTCCAGACTTCGGGACTTTGGGATTTTTCGCCTTAGCATACTTTGTTTCTCCCGAAGGATGAACTCTCAAATACGTTGATCTGTCGACACGTGCCCCTTTTTTATGAATAGATTGTATTAACCTTGAACTTCGAGAGTTTTCACACTAACATACTTTGTTTCTCCCAAATACGTTGATCTGTTGACACATGCCCCTTTTTGATGAACGGTCTGGATTAACTCTGGACTTCGGGACTTCGATCTTCGAGATTTTTCACTCCAACACACTCCATTTCTCCCAAAGTGCCAAACTCCCAAACTGATGTGAGATCTATGACTCACAATCACTTGCGCGCAGATCTGACAGCTGAGATCTATTTTTCATCGTTGTGCCTTACCTTTTTCTCTCAGCTTGATCTAATGGCTCTGATCTATTCTCGGTCGATCTAATGTTCAAGCACTTCTCCCCAGATCTACGATGTAGATCCACTCCAGAACTTTGAAACTTCAATCTTTGGCCCCTTCTGATCTATCACAAATGAACTTCACCAAAGTTGCGAAGTCCAAACTACTTAAGGGTTAACTTTCCTGCACCTTTTCTAAATTTGACGACTATGAAGGGTCTTCCTCCTCCCAAATAGATCCTACATCCCAAATTCAAACCTTGCATCCCAACACAACATTTGTTGTGGCTTCCTTCCTATGTAGGTTTTCTTGAACTGCTATATTTCCAAAGCTTTTGAACATAGTCCAAGTGTTGACACAGTGCCTTCCTGACACTCAGGGACATTCTAAACTTCAAGTTTTGTCCCTTTCGACAACAATTCACTCTAAAACCTTTGTTTCATTAACCACTAACATGGCCCATCTAGGCTCAGTGTCAGTACCATGGATCTGATACCATTCTGCGATGCCCCCAACCACCAACAGGTCAAGCAACGTCACAGAGTAAACATATTTTTACTCTATTTCCAATTTGTGACATCTCGGCCATCCAGGTCAGACCATGCTACTCCATAAAACTATCATACTAAAATATACATGTATATATATCTAATGCAATTTTTAACCAGACATAAACATTTTGTTCATACATAGATTAATGTGGAAGCGACAATAACACATACAAATTAACAGTTGATTTACATTCCGCTATCACACAACATAATGCAGAAATAACAGTAAAATCCTACTTGCAGTAATCACTGGAAAAACCCATAAATATAACAACATATATAAATGCACAACATGTAACCAAACTTGGAAATGGTACTTATATTTTAATTAAAGTACACCAACTGTGTGCAGATCTTCCATGAACCTCCCAACCTTAGACCACGTTGTTCATCAGTCTCAGGAGTGTGTCACCCCCGAGATGGGACTAAAATCCACCGGAAAGGGATTCCTAGGCTAGGCAAGGACAACAGGAAGTTTCATAGTACAACAGGAAGGATTTCCCTCAAGGAGCCACTTATGCCAATAGGTCACAAACTCTCATTCCCCACATGCATGTCCCACCCTAGGAGTGTACACCTTGAAGTTGAAACAGGGATGATTTTAAGGATGGAAATTTATTTTAAAATGTAGAAACCTTGGTGAATCTTACTAATCCTTCATATTCCAACTATAAATGATTGGAAATATTTTTGTAAAAATATTCAAATTTCTAAGGATTTTATTTAGTTTTTATAAAATTTTGGCGATTTGTAAGGTAAGATAATTTTATCCTATAGAATTTGGGTGAATCATTTTTAAAATAGCGAATCTCATTTTTGGAAAAACCATGGAAAATTATCCCATGAGCAAAATTTAGTCCCTAAAATCATCACTGAGTCACCTTCATTGTCACACGGTCCATCAACTACTACACCTCCCTTTCCAGGACTTCAAAAACATGTTGGATCAAGAATTCTTAGAGCTTTGTAGCTGCTACTGGACTTTCTCAGCACACCGATATGGTGATGGTAGTAATAGAAACTGGACGTGGGGAAATAGTACTGACATGAAAATACGCACACAACCTGCAGGTGTAGGTACATTGAGGGTATCAAATTCGGTGTGTAGAAGAGGTTCAGGTGGTTGAGGAATTCAACAATGGTAGACAAAATGACTAACTGCGTGCTTTCTCAGTGTCTGCGTGAATGGGGAAAAACCATGGCCAACAAATAGATAATGATGAGTATCGTTCGAATGGTGAGAATCCCCTTAAACTGGTGAGAGTGGTCCGAACGATCAGAATTGTGAGGATGGACAGAATGGTGAGAACATCTGAATGATCTAAATGGTGAGAATGCCCCCCCTAAATCTGCACGTGTCTCCCTCTAGGAGCATTTTCCTCCCACTTGGAACTCGTTCCTCTCCCTAAAGGAACTTAGGATAAATTAATATCATCTTATAGTTTTTAGAATAATAATTTATTATTCTATTAGCTCCTAAGCTTAGCCCTTTTTTCCTAGACTCACAGCCCCATCCATTTCTCTACCCAATGGAGCTTATTACCCCATAACTCTTTCTTCATGGTCGGTCTACATGTGGTGATGTTTTTATATTAATAATATGAATATTTACATGTACAAAATAGGCTCCTGGCCTAATCAACACATAAGCCTACCAGCATATAAATACTTGGCTCACCAACCTACAAAACATGTTACATTCATAATTACAAGAAGGGATCGGCCTTGTGGTGTTACACCAAGGCTCTTATTGATGCCTTAAGTGAATCTCCTCTTCAATACCTTTCCAACGAGCTATCGTGCGCCCTAAACGAAGATCGTATGCAAAAGTTACGACCTTGGGAAGTTGATGTACTTACTTACCCCAACAGGGCCCACATGACTTTTGGCACTTCATCTCCTAGTGTTAGGTTTTTTTATGTCTAGGGTTTTGGAATTCATGTTTATTGTAAAATGACCTTCAGAGCCTCATTGTACTCATCTTCTTGTGAATGAGCGTAGCTATCACATCTCTTCTCAGAGATAAACTACCACCATTCTAGCAATCTTGTTTTCAGTCTGTATTTTACAGTTTTCAACATATTTCTTATTTAATAGAATCCAAGTTTTACTGTATCTTTGTTATTATTCACTATGTCTCTATGTTAATATTATAAATCTATGGTTTCATTTCGTTCTACTCATAAATCCATATCAGTGGTATCATAGATGTCTGCTCCTTGCTATTTTTTTAATGCATGTCCCCAACGCGGTCAGGGTATAGAGAGTTGAGTCTTGAGATTGTTTCTCTTGAGGACAACTACTCTCGCATGCTCAAGAAACCATCCATGGTGAGTGAAAATAAAGATGACAGGACAAGAGGTCCTTTCAAAATTTTACTCGAGGAAGCCCTTGAGTGATAGAGGAACAAGATGATGGACAAATTTACACAAATCCTTTGACCACTGCCGACAAGTGACGCATCAACTTGGAGCTGCCACCCCCTTCAAGGTACAAATCAATTTTTATATTCCTATATTTCAATGTCAAATAGATGTCAATGTTGTAGATAAATGGTTAAACCTTCTAGAAGGGTATTTTTCTGTCCACAACTTTTTTGATAGAGAAAAGATTACATTTGCACTCCTCAAGGTTGTCCCCCATGTCAAAGATTGGTGGGAGACTTTCTTTGAACAAAAGGAACTAGAGGGATCCACATTATTTGCAGTTTCACCCACTTGGGGTTCCTTCAGGGATGTTATTAAGGAACAATACTACCACGTTGGAAGTTATCATGAATTGTATACAAGATGGACTACACTGCAACATGAAAGAGACCAAATAGTGCCAGAGTTCACTAATGTCTTCCATACCTTGCACACCAAGATGGTTATCAAGGATTCTTAGTGAAATCTAGTGCTCAAGTACCACGTAAGTTTTCATAGATACATCCAGATGGAAATGGAGTTTTTGGACATCTCATCCTTGGGCATGGCTTATCGATATGTCATCAAAATCGAGTAGAAGTTGAAACAAAAGACACAATAGTTTGGGTCTAGAAACCCCTCACAGCAAAAGTAGGGAAAGGGAAGCCCCAACCTACAGAACAAAGGATAGCGAAAAGATGGGAAACCTCAAGAAAACCAGTCCAAGCCACAAGAAAATAAGGATAATGGGAAGATGAAGAAAGATATCGGGAAGTGGTGCGAATTCCATAAGATCCCCTGGCATAACACTACTGATTGCTGCTCAAATAAATCATTGGTGGCTAAGGTAAAAGCCTCTGAATTAAATGTGGGTTCCGACTTTGATTCAGAACTAGAAAATGGGAGATGGATCATTGATGTGAAACCCAGTGCCACTGTTGCTACCACCAAGATCTAGCCCAGTGAACCTGATGAGACAGAGGAAGGAGAGTCCCTATTTCATTCACAGATGTGTGTAAAAATCACTCCGTTGCACTTCATCATTGATAGCAGCAGCTAGAATTGTTGGTTGTGGAGCTTGATTATCTTCTTGATTTAGAGGTCTTTTACTTTCAGCCATGTTTATACCCCATGAAGTATTTACACCCCAGAAGTATGTACACTATTCCACGCGGGGGAGTGCAGAGGGGGGGTGCCCCCTAT
>JZKD02S1011167.1:448890-510099 GCA_000966675.3 Picea glauca
CCCAAAATGACCTCTTCAGTGAATTCCATTGACTTATAGCTCAAAATAGTCAAAATCCTGGAAATCGTCGGAATGCAACGAAACCAAAGCCAACCTGTGCGGAATGGATCATAATAATGGAATATGATCATCAATGCAATATGGACCCCACAATTCCTCTTAAATACCCCTGTACTCGCTATAACATCCATCTGGCTACTCTGGTCATCATAAATCTCTGCCCTGTGATGATGTCCCAAAGTGGGGACATTACAAGAGTGTTGGACATACATAGATTTTTTGATGTAGACTGGGTTGGAGATATGGATCGCAAAATATCTATAAGTGGATATGTGTTTAACTTATTTGGAAAATAAATTAGTTGGATGAGAAAAATATAAGTTGTAGTGGCACACTCAACTACAAAATTTGAATACATGGCAACCACTCGTGCAAGGAAACAATATGGTTAGAGATATTGTGTTCATGTATTGGATTGGTACAACAAACTCTAAAGGATAGATTGTGACAATTAAAGTGCAATATTCCTAGCGAAGAACCTGACTTATCTTTCAAAGACAAAGCATATTGATGTTCATTATCACTTTGTGAGAGACATGGTTGAAGACAAGAAGGTGTTGTTGATGAAGGTGGACACTTTGAAGAATGTTGCAGATTCATTGACAGAATTTGTAATCATTGAGAAGTTCTCTGCCTTGGATTGTTGACCATGTAATTATGTGACCCCCATGTATACAAATAAAACAAGTGGGAGATTGTTAGGTATGTGTTATATTCTTTGCACGACCATTCTCATGTGTTCCATTGCACTGGTAGCACGAGGGCAGGAGGGGGGGAGGTCACAGGGGGGTTGCTAGCCCCCTCCCCCAGCTAAGGCGGTTGTAGGGGGAGCGGAGCCCCCCATTTTTTTTTGGTGGTTTTTTGCGTTTGTTTTTAGCATTTTTTCAACACATGGTTTGTTGTTGGTGGTTTTCTAATTCCAGTTAAGAATTAAGGTTGTAAACTAATCTAGGTCAATGGATTAAGGATTTTGGATGTCGTGAGATCCTATATATAAAATATAGGTCAATGGATTAGAGATTTTGGATGTTGTATCATATATATATATATATATATATATATATATATATATATATATATATATATATATATATAGTAAACAATGAATATGATGAATAAGAATTAGAGGTGTGGAATTAAACATATTGTTAGTTTTCCTGGTTTTGGGTTTCCATGATAAAATCTTTATGTAATGTGTGTGTGTTTGTGACACACACACACACACACACACACACACACACACACACACACATATATATATATATATATATTTGCAACAATTAATTGCACACCGTTAAAATCTACATGTTACAAAGATTGTAAACATTTACAAACTGGAAGGAAGCACTGAAGTAAGTGAAGAAGTAGTGGCATCAGAAGAAGCAAATGAACATGCTCGTTTATGGCATCGACTGGTTCATATGAGAGAGAAATGGATAAATAAATTGATAAAATGTAAGTTACTTCCAGATTTGAAATCCTTGAATTTGAATTTTTGCAAAAAATGTATTTTTGAGAAGTAGTGTAGACAAAAGATTGAAGTAGACAGTCATATAAGTAAAGGTGTTATTGATTATATTAATTCAGGTGTGTGGGGGGCATCCCCTACAATTTATTTTGGAGGATCATCATATTTTGTAACATTTATAAATGATTACTCTAGAGAGGTGTGGGTATATGTTATAAAGGGAAGAGATGATGTTTTTAATGTATTTAAACAATTCAGAGTTTTTCTTGAAAAAAAAAATGACGGGGAAATCAAGTGTTTGAGAACAGATAATGGAGGTGAGTTCACATCCTTGGAATTTGAGAAATATTACAAGGAATATAAGATCAAAAGACATAAAAGCACAGTATACACTCCTAAGAAAAATGACTTGGCACAACCCATGAACAACACTCTTCTAAAAAGAGCAAGGAGCATGCTCAGTAATGCCAATTTGCAGCGAAAGTTGTGGGCAAAACCAGTCACTATTGCTTGCTATTTGGTAAACCAGTCATCATCAGTTGCAATTGATCCAGATGGATATTGGTGGCCATCCACCTGTTCCAAATTCCAGCTGGCTCATCTTGACAGTCTTTAGTTCAACATGTTTCTCTGTAATGGGGACATTTCATTGTAATTCTGGATTATGCAATTACGGGGCTATCCTGAATCCCTACACAACATCGAGGTGGATATTGGTGGCTGACCACCTATTCCAATTGGTTTATTTAGAAGTTTTCATGTCAATACATCTTTATGTACTTATTTATAGGGATTTTTGGGGCTCTAAACAATGTTTTCTTGGATTGCCACAGTCAAACTATAGGCAGAGTCAAATTTTTAAAGCATAATGTGTAGTTCTCAAAAATACCTTTCCAATAGGATATCACACGCCTAAAACAAAGATCATATGCAAAAGTTATGACCCTAAGAAGTTAATGTACTAACTTACTCCAACAGGGCCTACATGACTTTCGACACTTAATCCAGATCAGTGGTATCGGAGTAGGCTACTCTAGATCGTTTTTCAGTGCATGTCCCTGACGAAGTCCAAGTATAGTAAGTTTGGTATCGAGCTTGTCTCTCTTGAGGAGAATTTCTCTCGCACACCCAAGAAAATCTCTATGGCGACAGAAAAGAAAAACGACAGAGCAAAAGATTTTTTTTAACCTGTTGCTTGAGCAAGCTCTTGCACGACAAAGGGACAAAATGATGGAGAATATTTTCCACATCCTTCAACGTCTTCCGATAGAAACATACACATATTCATAAAGTGACCACTTTAGAGGAATCTCTCCCTTCAAGGTACAAATTAATTTTGATATTCCCATATTTGAAAGTCAGATAGATGCAGATGCCTTAGAAAAATGGTTAAATCTGCTAGAAGGTTATTTCTCTATTCACAATTTTTCCAACAAGCAAAAAATCACATTTGTACTACTCAAGGCTATCCCCCATGTCAAACATTGGTGGGAAACTTATTGGGAGAAAAATTCTACAGAGGAATCTGGAATATATAGGGTCGAGCCCACTTGGGAGTTTTTTGTGGATGCGGTCAAGGAACAATACTACCATGTTGATAACTATGAAGACCAGTACATGAGATGGACCACAATGCGGCAAGAGAAGAGACAAACAATGCCGGAGTTCACAAATAATTTACATACCTTGTGCACAAAGTTGGGTATCAAAGACTTTGAGCGACATCTGGTTCTAAAATACCATGGGGCTTTGCACAGGTACATACAAACCGAAATGGATTTCCTAAACATCTCATCATTGGGAGTTGTCTATTGATATGCTGTCAAAATCGAACAAAAATTTAAGCACCATAACAAATGGGAGTTCGGGTTTGCAAATCCGCAACAACCAAAGCATGGTAAGGACAACCCTAACCAACAGTGTCCAGACAACCAGTCTAAGACACAGGAAAAGAAGGGTAAAGGAAAGATGAAAAATGACATTGGGAAGTGGTGTGACTTCCACAAAATCTCCTGGCACAACACCGATGAATTTCACTCAAAACAGTCATTGGTGGCCGAGATCAAAGACAAGGAGCCGAATCCTAGTTTAGAATCTGATCCAGAAAATATTGAAAAAAATAGATCATCGACGCAAACCCCATTGCTATTGTCACGACTGCAACAATTCAACTAGAGTAACCAGTAGATCTTGAAGAGGGGGAGTGCCTCTTCCATTCACAGATGTGGGCAAAGGAGACCTCATTGCATTTTATTATTGATAGCGATAGCCAAAATAACCTCATCTTAGTTGAGGTCGTTAAACAGTTGGGGTTTTCGTCAACACCACACCCGCAACCATACAACATCGGGTGGTTTCACCAGGGACGAGATCTTTGTGTCAGCGAGCATTGTCACTTGTCCTATGGCATCTATCCCTTTAAGGATGTTGTAGTGTGTGATGTTGCCCCTCTTGATGTCTATGATGTTGTTTTGGGCCAACCATATATGTGGAAACGTCACATTGTTTATGAGTCTCGACCCCGTAGTGTCATTATTACTCTGGGGGTCAACTCTACAGGATACCAATGCTCCAGGTGGATATTGGTGGCCACCCACCTTTTCCAACTGGCTCAAAACAACTTTCTGACAATTTTGGCAATTTATTATTTTTAGCAGGTTTTAACTTCCGGGGCCATTTTGGGGGCCTAAATGAAGGTTTTTCGAGATCGAGGTTCTCAATGATAGATGAAAGAATAATTGAGCCCCCAAAATGAATCTCCTCGAATATACCTTTCCAACGAGCTATCATACGCCTAAAACGAAGATTATATGCAAAAGTTACAACCCCGAGAAGTTAATGTACTAATTTACCCAAACGGGGCCCACATGACTTTTGGCGCTTCATCTCCTAGGGTTAGGTTTTTGGATGTCTAGGAATTTTGGCATTCTCGTTTATTGTAAAAAGGCCTTCAGAACCTCATTGTAATCATCTTCTTGAGAATGCGAGTAGCGGTCACATCTCTTCTTAGAGATAAGTTGCCACCATTCTAGCGAGTCTTTCACTTTGTATTTTTACAGTCTCTGTACATTTCTTTCATTAATAGAAATCGTGTATTACTGTATCTCTATGTTTATGGTTGCATCTCTGATATATTTCTGTTATATTATTGGATATATGTGATATCTCTGTGCATTTCTTTATTATATCTTCGCTCTCATTTTGTGCTGAAAATAATCTGGATCAACCAGAGTAGTTACGACTATTGTTACACCAAAACAATGCCACAAGGTAATCTCTCATAATGCAAAGTTCATCCTCTTCACAGCCTGTTCAAAGGATGCACAGAAGGCCACTACAACCTCAACACCTTATATCCAGCAGAAGCATATTACAGAAGAAAAAGAAGATATTGTTTCTTCACCTACGATGGTGCCTACACAATGCCTTATCAAGCCCATAGACAATAGGTTGGTGGAAAAAATTCAACCCCACCAACAACAGGTTCGTGACAACCTTCCATAGACCAAGCAACACAACTTCTCCAACTCGACACACAACTCACCAAGATTCAGAATTAGAAAACACTTTCCCCTCTTCTTGAACAATCAACGCAATGGAGACCATTGCTTACTAAGGGGAAATGATTGATCCAAGTGGATATTGGTGCCCACCCACTTGTTCCAAATTCCAACTGGCTCATCTTGATAGTCTTCAGTTCAACACATTTTTCTATAATGGGAACATTTCTTTGTAATTGTGGATTCTGCAATTACGGGGCTATCCTGAAGTCCTACATAACATCCAGGTAAATATTTTGGTGGCCGCCCACCTATTCCTACTGACTTATTTTAGAACTTTTCATGTTAGTACATCTTTTTGTACTTCCAGGGCCGTTTTGGGGCTCTAAACAATGTTTTCTTGGCTTGCCACAGTCAAACTATAGACAGAGTCAGAGTTTGACAGCATAATGCATAGTTCTCAAAAATACCTTTCCAACAGACTATCACACGCCTAAAAAGGAGATCGTATGAAAAAGTTACGACCTTGGGAAGTTAATGTACTAACTTACCTCAACGAGGCCCTCTATGACTTTTGGCGTTTCATCTCCTAGGGTTAGTTTTTTGGATGTCTAGGGTTTTGACATTCATGTTTATCACAAAAAGGCCTTCAGAGCCTCATTGTAATCATCTTCTTTTGAATGAGAGTAGTCGTCACATCTCTTCTCAGAGAAGAAGCCGCCAACATTCTAGCGATTCTTTCACTTTGTATTTTTATAGCCTCTATAAATTTCTTTCATTAATGGAAATCATGTATACAATTATTATGTGAATTTCATTGTAATATCTTTGCTTTCATTTTGTTCTGAAAATAATCTAGATCAACAATAGATTGTAAAATTCCTAAAGAGGTATGGACAAGACACCTTTGTGATTAGTCAAATTTGAAAATCTTTGGTTGTGAAGGTTATGCTTTTATTCCTAAAAATTAGTGTTAAAAGTTAGACTCCAGATCAAAGAAGTACATTTTTGTTGTTTATGATGATGTAGTTAAGGGACATAGATTGTGGGATCCTATTGCCAACAAAATCATGATTAGCAAATATGTAGTATTTGATGAATCTCCTTGGATACATGGATTACAATGGGAAGAAATGCATAAACAATTATTGTATCACCTTTGATGGTTGTAATGATATAGTATGTGGTCATGTTGATTTAAAGTTTGCAGGTGATTTGAACAAGAGGAGGTCTACTTCAGGTTATGTCTTTACTCTTGCAAAAGGATCCATTAGTTGGATGTCAAAGCTTCAAGAAACAATTGCTTTGTCCACTATTGAGGCAGAATATGTCGTTGTCTCACATGCATGCAAATGGGCAATCCGGTTAAAGGGTCTTTTGGATGAGTTTGGAAGAATGCAGAACAATGTGTATATATTTTGTGATAGTCAAAGTGCTATCCATTTGGCCACCAATCAACTTATCACACTGATATGTTTACAAAACCAGTATTGTTAGAGAAGCTACAATGGAGTTTGGCTTCTCTTGGCTTGTAGGAAAGGTGATGATTGAATTTTTTGGGCAAGGTATCACGCAAATTGTTTTCAAGGTTGAGATTGTTGGGTGGTGACAACACATACCTTTTAGTAACAATTCATTTTGGCTGTCCTAAAACATGGCCGTCTCTATTGGATGTTTCTCAAACATTTGCCTTTCCATATCCTTGAAAAGGCTTGCAAAATTTCTGTTTAAATATAAAATCCTGTGGCGTGCTTTAATAGATTTGTAAAACCATTTCTCCACTGGTTGAAAGAGCAATAAACAGATATATTTTTCCTTTGTTTGTTTTTACTATCGTCTAAAATTAGAAAGTAGTTAAAAAAAACCTCTCCTCTGCAGCACTAGCATAATTAGGAAAAGTTTTCCAAATCACTCTTAGCCTTAGAAATCACATATCCAAAATTAATAACCTCTCATCGTCCAGTTTGTGTGCAAGGCTCAACCAGAAACACCAAGCATTTGCAAATATGACTTGCCAATTCAAAAACAATAAAAAACAAGAAATTGAAAAAGTAAGAATCCCTATTAAACAAACATTACAAAACACATAACGAGCTCTAGTTATCAACTTCCTATGCCAAATTCTGATCAACATCCGCGGAAATACAATGAGACATCTCAAATATTCCTAACAAATTTGCTCTCTAACATCATCCCTATCCTCGGGCAATATAATGAATAGAAAAGAATGTGCTTTTCTGTAATCATCAGTATTCAGGCGTCACAAGAAAGCAGAGCATATGCCTTGAATATATCTTGCCACATTTGAAGGTTGATTAGGCTCTTTTTTTATATTATTTTACCATTTTTTCGCTGGTACTTAGTTATTAAGAGACTAGAGGATTGAACTTAAAAACCGGTTGAAATATGCACAACACAAAGCTCATCCCAAGACAATATATCTCAGAAACATCACTCAGTGCCATCCCTTTCCTAGCATAGAACATGCAAAACATAAAGTATATTTGTGGCTGTCTTTTCAACAAAGTATATTTGTGGCTGTCCTTTGCTGAAGTTTTCCAGGTGACTGCTTATAGGAGTCCTTTATTTCTTACAGTAAAGATGATTGGCAGTTTTCTTCATGCATCTTCTATGCAGCAGTAGCTGTACTGGTTGAAAAAAATCTGCCAAAATGAGAAGAAACATTTGATGAAGATGGTGGAGAAGCAGGAAATGTTTCTTTCCCTTCGTCCAACAAAATTTGTTGATAACGACATTCCACGCTGCAGAATGCTTTGTCACCACTGTGATATCAGCAAGCAGAGTATGAGACTTAACTTCCAAAGCAGATATTCTGAAAAAGCTAAAACCCAAGATCTACATATTTACAAGTCACAACACTTGAGGAATTCTCTAACGCACAACTTCATCAAACAAATAGGTTCTCTCATAATCAAGATTATATAAGTTTTTTGGACACAAGAGCTATAATGAATTGAATGTCATTCTACAAGCTTAAAACCAATCTCAAACAGAAAACCATGGTACAATCATTATGACAGACCTGTACATGTAGATGTCGTTTCCATGGTTCAACTGCTGTTTGCAGAAATAGCAAGCACTGAGAAAATAGGCACTATGAAAAATTGGAACATTCACATAGCTCTGATGCGACAATGCAACATCCCAGGTTCCCTGTTCATATTGTTCCCGAAATGGGAATTGCAGAGTTTCACCCTCCACACTGAAATGAGTATATATGTGTTTTGTGCTGGATTTTGGACCATGAAATGTCACACTAGTGTAGCTTTCTGAATGCTCCATTCCAATTCGGATTTGCTTGCTTTGCTCATGGGAAAATCTCGACTGGGCATTTGGAGAATTCAAATAGGTATGAGATGATTTTAAGTGGGGCGATTTCAGTTGGGCTGTTAGAGAACTCGTCTGGGTGTGAAGAGAATTCAAATGAGTATGAGGAGATATCATATTCGCATGAAGAGATTTTGAGGGAACTTTGGAGGATCCTAGACTGTTTTGGGCAGGAAACAGGGGTTGATTAGAACTTACCGAGATTTTCAGCTTTGATCCCAGCAGAGACTTCCTGCTACCAGATGGGGCAGCATTGTTGGCCTCACTGTTGCTGTTTCTGCTACTGCATTTTGCTGTTGCTGCGACAATTCCAAGACCAATACCCTCTGAGTCTGTTTTCTCCCATGTCGTTTCGGAACAACACTGAAGACCTCCGAGGCTGGATTGTTGTGATTTAACCTGTTTTTCATGCCAATTCATGCTGCCAACCAAAAATTCCTCGATATATCCAGTGGAGTAGTTGGGTTCCCGATTTCTTCTGAATCTGGGGAACTCTTTGGATTGAAATTTATATTAATATCCTAGAAGTGTGGAAGAAATCATGCTTGTCTTCAGGCAGACTCTAGTTGGTGATGAATTTTACAATCACGCATCAGATTGACCTTGGCTGGGGGTCTTTCGGATGGGTGTAAAACATTTTCCAAACACTTATACCTTCATCCTTGTATTTAGGCTTGTTTAGCACACTGTGTACAAATAAGTAGCCAATCCCAGAAACGGCTTTGGCTGGGGGTCTTTCGGTTGGGTGTAAAACATTTTCCAAACACTTATTGATTCACCCTTATATTTAGGCTTGCTTAGCACACTTTGTGTACACATAAGTAGCCAATCCAAGAAACGGCTTCCTGAGTAGATTTATGAGTCAAATCCCATACAAATTCTTAATCCAAGTACACAGACAACAAGAAGGCTAGAACTCTTTTGGACTCGTCATGGATATACCGCAATATCATTGTGCACGGGCAGGGACTGCTATGAGCAGAATTGTAAATGGAAAGGCAATGACGATGGAAAATTTTGAAAGAAGCCGGTGCAGACTACGGGACTGGTGGTGAAAAAGTAGGTGTCAAATAAGCATGAAGATATATTTGAGCCTTGAGCTTTGCCAGCCCCAAAATCAGTATTTCTCAGAACACCTCATTGTACATGCCTTGATTTTATTGGACCTTGGGATGCATATATTTGTCTTAGGATAAGACAACGGTTGCCAGGGTAACCTACAAAATTAAAACTCCTTAGGATGTTCAAGTGCTCCAGAAAGGCAATATCTACATAACCTTGTGTTATGTACAGTTTGTGATATATACGGTGCTCCAGAAAGATAATATCTTCATAACCTTGTGTTATATACAGTGCTCGAGAAAGACTAAAATCCTTGTATCTTCTGATATATATTACTTAGGACCGCTATGAGTAATTGATAAGCTTATGCCACTCTGAGAACTTGGGTGTCTTATCAAAAACTTATGTGCAGTACTTCACAAACAAGTGAAATTTTACATAGCTTCTAAGTTCTTAAAAGCTGGGAGATTTGTGGAATTTTACATACCTTCTAAGTTCTTAGAAACTAGGAGACTATGTTTCCTGGATAAAATCGCCCCTTTGAACTTGTTAGTATCGAGTGCACCTCAATCCCAAGTCTGACGAATCAATTAATCTTCTTCTCCATTAATGAAGAGATGGAACCATGCCTCAATGCAGGAACTTTTTGGGAGTGCGTTGCGAAATGCATATAAGACCAGAATCAGAATTCCTTCATTCTCTAATCAATGCAATGGGGACCTGAAATGGGCATTCTATAAACATTTTATGAAAACAAAAATTATAATGTCAAATAAGGCTAAAATTTTCAAAGCCTCTGAATTCTTCCAGTGCTCAATGGACTTCTACACGAATTCTTGTGAAAAGATGCTTAAATGCCCATACTTTCACAACCTACTGAAGCCTCGTTCAGAGTATCTAGTCATAAACTATGCAAATCCAACGGAGCCTCCAACCTTCTATTTAATATCCACTTACCAATACCACCCTCAAAAATAGCAGAAGACCGCCACCTATATCGATCCTCCAATTTCAGCCCCAGAAACCGTAAAAATAACGAACTTATCTTCCTCAACAATACCAAAACCTCCTCCAAAATGTCCAAAACCTCTTTACAATGCCAGAACGTCCTCCCACTGACAGGAACTTGTGTTTTGACAGCGCAAACTCCTCTCAGAATGCCAGAATGAATTGCTCACTAAAACAGAGCAAGAATATTCCTGTTCTGGGGATACCCAAATGCAGTAAAGCCGGCATGAACACTCCCCGCATGCCCAAATTTATCTCTGAGAATAACTGAAATTTATACCACTTGTCACATACATCTGCAACTAATCCAAGAGGATGAACCTCTACGAATGCATTTCTAACAATAACAATATGAATATTCTTCTGTTCCAAGGAAATTTCCCGTTACAAATTCGTAACCCTTCGATATATTTTTCTGTTCCAAGGTGACACACAAGTACGAAACCTTCGTCATAATTCAAAATATTTAATCACTCCTTTCATCACCTTAAATGTAGATTTCAGGCCTAGGGTTTAAAATAACAACATGATACTTATTGGAAATTTTCGATAATTATGTTTTAGCTCTTTATAATTTTCGACAATTATGGTTTAGTACGTTATAAGTTGACATTATAATTTATAATTTGATCAATCATTTTATGACATTTTATACATGGTTTGCTAATGGTTAAGAGTGATTAATAACGATTTTATTGATGATGATGATTAAGGCTTACTGAAACCAATTGGTCTATCAGACTTTAAGAAGGTAAGAAATTACTCAGATTTCTTTAAAATTGTATTTTTGTGCTCAAAAAGCATTGAGAAAAGTATTTTGAAATCACCATAGTTTTGATGACTTAGGAAGTTAGGAAGGTCAATATTGTGGAAAATGTTTTTAGAATTGGCCAACGTCCAGTTTCACCATGTAGCTCGTCAGAGTTTGTTCTTATTTATAATTTTAGTAATGTTGATTTTCTTCTTTTCACTTCTCAAAACTGAGAAGTACTTTTGATCTTCTAAATTAGGGTTGACCACCTCCTTGTAGTATCTTAGTTTCCTTTTATGCTCTAATTCTTTATCACACCACATATTCTCCTTGAATTTAGAAGTGATAATACTTGTAACATTATTGTTTTTGTACATGATGACCTCTTCTTGTATTCCCCAATGATTTAACCAAGATTTGACATCTTTATGTCATCCACACTTGAGCCGCCGATGGTTTTGGCTAGAGTTTGAAGCAATTTTGGGTAGTCTCTTGTCATCCATGTTTTTTTATCTTATTCTTGTAAGTTAGATATCTAATCATAGCAATGGTCTCAATGATGGAAATGCTAGCTTCTATGAGGAGGATAGAATAGGGTGCATTTCCCTTATGATCCAGGTGGATATCGGTGGCCACCCACCTATTCCACGGGCTCGAAAAACGGTTTCCCATCTTGGTAGTTTTTCGGGTTCCAAACTTCCGATGTCGTTTTGAGGCCCTAAACGATGTTTTTTGGGGATTTGAGGCCCAAGTGATTATAACATGCACTGACCTAGGCCAATCGAAAATCGTTATTTTCGGTTAGACCTTCCAACTATGTATCGAGTGCCCAAAACGAAGATCGTATGCAAAAGTTACGCCCCCAAGAAGTTGATGTATCAACTACCCCCATCGGGGCCTGCAAACCTTTTGGCTTTTCATCTTCCGAGGTTAGGGTTTTGGATTTTACTTATGTTAAAAAGGCCTTTGGAGCCTCATTGTAACGATCATCTTCTTGCAAATGAGCGCATCCGACACATCTCTTCTCAGAGATAAGCCGCCACCATTCTAGCAAGTTTGTTTTAGTCTGCATTTCATGGTTTCAACATATTTTCTTATTTAATAGAAATCAGTTTTATTGTATCTATGTTATTGTTCCTTGTGCTTCTGTGTAACTATAATAACAATTTGTATTCATTTCGTTCTGCTAATAAAATCTGGATCAGTGGTATTAGAGCAGGCTGCTCTTGATCGTTTTTCAGTGCATGTCCTCGACGAGGTCTGAGTATAGCAAGTTGGGTCTCGAGCTTGTCTCTTTTGAGGACAATTTCTCTCACACACCCAAGAAACCTTCAATGGCAGAATAAAATAAAAACGACAAAGCAGACGATTCTATCATATGTTGCTTGAGCAAGCTCTCACACGACAGAGGGACGAAATGATGGAGAATTTTTCCCCCATCCTTCAACACTTGTCGATAACAACTGACGCGTCTTCATCAAGCAACCACTTTGGAGGCACCTCGTCTTTCAATGTACAAGTTAATTTTGATATTCCCGTATTTGAAGGACAGATAGATGCAAATTCCCTAGACAAATATTTAAATATGCTAGATGGTTATTTCTTTGTTCACCATTTTTTTGACAGGGAAAAGATTACCTTCACACTCCTTAAGGCTCTGCCTCATGTCAAACATTGGTGGGAAACTTATTGAGAGCAAAGTTCCACATATGAGTCTAGAATATATGGGGTCGAGCCCACTTGGGATTTTTGTGTGGATGCGGTAAAGGAACATTATTACCCTGTTGGAAACTATGAGGACTAGTACATGAGATGGACCATACTGCAGCAAGAGAGGGGCCAAGCAGTGTCGGATTTCACCAATACCTTCCATACCTTACGCACCAAGATGGGTATCAAATATTCCAAGCAACATTTGGTTTTGAAATACTGCAAGGCTCTACACAGATACATCCAAAATGAAATGGATTTTCTGGACATCTCATCACTTAGTGTTTCTTATCAATATACTGTTAAAATCAAGAAGAAATTAAAGCAACAGAAGAAGCAGGATTTCAGGTCTGCAAATCCGCAGCAACAAAAGTATGATAAAGACGACCCTAAAAAATAGCATCCCAAAAACCAGTCCAAACCATAGGAAAAGAAGGGCCACGGAAAGACAAAGAAGGACACCGAAAAATTGTGTGATTTCCATAAAAGCCCCTGGCACAACACCGATGAATGTCGCTCAAAAAAGTCATTGGTGGCCAAGATCAAAGACAAGGAGTTGAGCCCTGATTCAGAATTTGATTCAGAAAATACCGATAGAAGAGAAATCATCGACACAGATCCCACTGCTATTGTCATGACTGCAACAATTCAACCAGAAGAACCAATAGATCCTGAAGAGGGGGAGCACCTTTTTCATTCACAGATGTAGGTGAAGGGGACCTCGCTTCATTTTATTGTTGACAGCGGAAGTCGAAAGAACCTCATTTCAGGAGAGGTCATCAAACAGTTGGGATTGTCGACCACACCACACCCACAACCATACAACATCGGGTGGCTTCCTCAGGGAGGATGTCTTCATGTCAGCCAGCAGTGTCGATTGTCATATGACATCCGTCCCTTCAAGGATGAGGTATTATGTGATGTTGCCCCACTGGATGTTTGTGATGTTCTCTTGGGCCAACCATATAAGTGGAAGCGCCATGCTATCTATGAGTCTTGACCCTGTAGTGTCAATGTTACTCTGGGGGTCATCTCTACATGATACCAGAGGTAGTTCTGACCATTGTTCCACCTAAACAATGTTGCAAGGTAGTATCTCATACTACAAAATTCAGCTTCTTCAAAATCTATTCAAAAGGTGCACAGAAGGACACTGCAACCACTGCAGCCTCGGTACAAGCACCTTCTATCCAACAGAAGCATATCAACAAGATTGCAACAAATCACGATGATTCTTTCTGCACACAGTCGTCTCATGTAACTAGATTGGTCAAAAAGGTCCGACCCTTCTAGCCACAGGTTCGTGACAGCCTTCAACAAGCTAAGCAACACAACTTCTCCAGCAAGGCAAGCAGCTCACCAAGATTCAAATTCAGCAAACGCTTCCCTCTCTCCCCTCGAAACTCAACACAATGGAGACCATTTCTTCCTAAGGAGGGAGGATTAATCCAGGAGGATATCATTGGCCACCTACCTATTCCATGAGCTCGAAATTTTTTTTTCCATCTTGGCAGTTTTTCAGCAGTGTTTTGGGTTCCAAACTTTCGGGGCCGTTTTGAGGCCCTAAACGACATTTTTTGGGGATTTGGGGCCCAGAGGACTTCCAAGGGAACTAACCTAAGCTAGTTGAAAATCGTTCTTCTCAGTTATACCTTTCCAATAGTGTATCGAGCACCCCAAAAGAATATCATATGCAAAAGTTATGCCCCCGAGAAGTTGGCGTATCAACTACACCCATCGGGCGCCACAAACCTTTTGGCTTTTCATTTTCCAGGGTTAGGGTTTTGGATTTTACTTATGTTAAAAAGGCCTTTGGATCCTCATTGTAACGATCATCTTCTTGCAAATGAGCACAACTGACACATCTCTTCTCAGAGATAATCCACCACCATTCTAGCAAGCTTGTTTCAGTCTACGTTTTACAGTTTCAACATATTTTCTTATTTAATAGAAACCAATTTTACTGTATCTATGTTATTGTTCCTTGTGCTTCTGTGTAACTATAATAACAATTTGTATTCATTTCGTTCTGCTAATAAAATCCGGATCACCTCAATTTTGATATTAGAAGTTATAAAATCTATCTTTCTCCAGAATTCTCTAGAGATACTACAACCCCAAACTTCACATCCATATAAGATAACCAAAGCAACGCGAGTGTGAAAGAAAACAAATTTCTTATCCCAAAGCCAAAGGTCTACTTATTTACAATTATTTTCAATCCCATAATAAGCTTTCCACACTCAATTTATCCTTTTCTCAACGCTATAGTTCCAATTGAGCTTGTGGTGAATATCGATTCCAAGATATTTGTATGAAGGCACTTCCTCCGAGATATTGTTGTCATATACAAAAGTATCGTAGGTGATATTTTTAGATTTAATTATCATAACCTTTGTTTTTTTATTGTTCACAGTCATGCCCATACTAAAGCAAAAATCCTTGAGGATTATAAGTTGCTTACCTAGGTCATAATGACTCTTCTCCATAAGAATGATATCATCGGCATAAAGAAGAAGGATGTTGATTATACTAGTGAGAGTTGGGCCAACACAACCTACATCCTCTAAACAATCTTCTAACTTATCCATATAGATGTCGAAAAGGGTAGGAGATAAGGGATAGGGGGAAACCTTGTGTGACTCATATATTACAGTTAATTTCTTTTGACCAACCCTCATTGTTCCTAAGCTTGGAAATAAATTTCTCATATATCCTTACTGCAACAACTCTTAACTCGAAAGGGACTTTAAACTCTTCTAACCTATTCTTAAGGTTAGTCCTGGGCACAATGTCAAATTTTTTTCTAAAATCAACAAAACAACAAAGGAGATCAATTTTATCATTACAACACTCCTCTGCAATGATCTTAAATGTAATAAGGTGGTCCACAATTGAACGGTAGCCTCTAAACCCATCCTATCCTTTATCTCTTTTTCCATTTCTTTCTAGCCATGTATTGATCTTCTTTTCCAAAATACATCTAAATAGCTTAGCTAAAAATGAGCTAATCATAATGGTCCTATAATTAGAGGGATTTCTTTTATCCCCACTTTTAAAATAAGTACAATGAGGATTTGATTTGAAGGTTTTGTGAAACCTTGCTACGTATCTAAATTGAAGATTAGATAAATTGAAGATCTTATGTCTGTGAGGTATGAGGATAGGTCCTCCAATTTTTAATATTTTAGCTTGGTAACCTTCAATGTCCTTATCTTTTCCTTTTGAGAGCTGCTTAATCCCAAATTTAATTTCTTCTATAGAAAACACTTCATCCTTTGTAGAACTATTTGGAATGTTTTCCATGACATTATGGGATTCATAAAGATTTTAAGATAGAAATTTCAATCCTTCAAACACATTGTATTATTTTCTTTAGTTTTATGAGTTAAAATTTGTCTTCAGAATTTCTTAGGATCTATCTTAAATAGGTGCAAAAAATTCTCTTGATTTTTATTCATATAGTATTTTATTATTCATATGAATAATATTTTTATTCATATAGAAAACCATTTTTTATTACAATACAATGCGCTCAACTAAAACCATGAGCTAAAACAAGAGGCACCCTCAATACCATTCTGAGCCAATAAAATAATATATCATGAAATAACCACCTCAACCAACTCAAACATGAAAGTGGACTAGTAAAAGAGAGGAGGTGAACTCCACAATATGCTCTAACCACCCACATGTGTGACTAAGAGAGAGTAAATGCATCCTCCACTTTTTCACACATGCGACTCCAAAACACAGTGATAATTTTCATGCGACAAATTTTAGCAACATCGTAACTAGACCAATTTTTGCCTGATTTTCTATTATAACACCATTTTGGAAATCCCATAGTCATTTTGCATCGAATAGAATAGATTTGGTGGAATTATGGCCAATTTGTCAAAAAATAATTGTCCCTGAAGCTGATTTCGCTAAAAAATGTGCTCTAACCACCTCAACACCTCAAGAAATGGTCCAAGAAATCAAGTGTGCCCTCTAGGAATGGTCCATGTGGCATATGATGATGATGTTGAGTCCCTTCCACTGTCCAACATATTGTCATCAATCCCTAGGAAATGACACATATCCCAATGCATTGTCTCAGATCCCAAGAAAAATGGCATGGATTCTAATGTAGATATATTTTTATGTTTCCATGTACATAGATCTCAAGGCATAGTGCATGGATCCCAATGTGGGAATCCACCTATAATGGTGAATCAAGTCTCAATGCAATAGGCAACACATATTAAGCAATATTTTCTAAAAACATCATAATATAAGTTAATTTTATAATTTGCCTAAGTTTACCATGGTGGGACAATATTACCCTTATTACATGTGTTACTTACTAGGACAAAAGGTATTTCCCAGGTCACTTGGTTAGAGATGGGTGAAAATGATGAATTATTGATGTAAAGGGAAGGTGAAATTCATGTTTTGACCCTCAAAGCCACATGTGATTATGTAAGAGGTCCTTTAAATGGTCCAACTATCTTTCTAGAGCAAGGAATCTTCATTATTTACACATGTAAGCCTTTAAGAGGGAGCTTTGCATAGATTTTCCACCTCGACACCTTATTTTTACCCTTCTTTGCATTTTTCTTTGATTTTTCTTTGATTTTTCTTAGTCCTTTCTTTAGAGATGCATTTTTTTAACATAGGACATAGGGGAATGGACCTTATTAATGAGGTGGTATAGCTCTAGCTTCATTAGTTTTTCATTTTTTACTTTCATGCTTTTCACCTCTAGCCCTTTTAGATTCATTTGATTTTAGATTTACATTGATCTTCAATTTGTTCAACTAGACCTTGTTGGATGACATATGATAAGTCAAACATAAGAGGGGATAATATATTTTTTATGAACGAGATTGAAGTGAAAGGGAAAAGATGAAAAGTGTTCGATATGGTTAGGATACAATGTACACTAACCCAACTAGATCACCAGTTCTACAATTTGACCCAAGTTATGACAACACTTATCTAAGGACAATTATCCCCCCCCCCCATGGTATAATGAGACAAAATGATAAAAAAATTATTGTTAAGAAGTGTTATTAGATTAGACCCAATGTTTATTACATTCACCACTAGGTAAGAAACCATCACACCATGTCTAAGAAAGAAACCCACACATAAGAGCATAACACATCATCTGAAATAAAGATTATGCATGAAGTACCATCGACGAGTGCACATAACATTTGAGGTGTAAGGCATAGAAGCTGACATCCCAAGATAGAGTCATATGAAAAAAAGCATGAGTAATGTGAGGCTTAATCATCATGTCTCTAGTGGAAGAGCTGGAAGAACAAGTATGGATAAGTAGATATGAGCAAGAGAGCTCATCTAAGAAACAATATTGCACCCCTGAGAGGGTGGTCTAGATGTAGTTTCCCTTGAGGGGGACACACTCCCTTTACAATCTTGCAAGGATTCCTAGCAACCAATATTTTCCAAGTATCTTAGTAGCATATAGACATTAAAAATAGTGAATCACTTACCTTCTCCATGTGCATGAGACGAGTCATTATCCAATGTTGTGAACAAAAGGACAGGGATAATTTTAAGGATGGAAATTTATCTCAAAATGTGTAGAAACCTTAACAAATCTTACTAATCCTTAATATGCAAACTATAAGATGTTTGGTGCTATTTTTGTAAAAACATTCAAATTTCTAAATATTTTATATAGTTTCCATAAAAATTAGGTTGTTTTTAAGGTAAAAAAAAATTGTTCAATAGAATTTGGACAAATCATTTTTATAAAAAATGGAAATTAGTGAATCGTGTTTTGGGAAAATCATGGAAAATTAGCCCATGGATGAAATTTATCCCCTAAAATTTTCCATGTAGAAGGAAGCTTCTAGCGCTATCTTTGTTTGATCCCACATAGTAAAAATTCCACTAGAAGCTCCTCTTGAATTTATTGCAATTCCTTCATTTCTTCTCCAATGTTTTTTCCCAACTTGCAAAGATTCATTTTCCTCCATATTTGTCTCTTATATGTGTATTACAATGGTTTTTTCTTCCCTAATTAGATCTCATAGGGATTCCTTCTTACTTTTGCTACCCAACCCTTTGCAATTCTAGGATATTACTATCATTACTTAAGATCAGGGTTAGGGACACCTCCTAATGCTTCTTGAGGTGCTTAGTTTTTCAACTCCTTGTTACTTTGAGGTTTTCCCCCTGTGCTAAACACATAGACAATGGTGTGTTATGTTCCCCTTGCCTTTTCTATGTTCGTTGCTTTTCTCTTTTGTTTGTTTGTTTTCCTTGGATTTTTATTAGTTATTTCATCTTGGATTTTACCATCTTATAATTCTTGTTGGGCCTTTCTTCTTGTTACCCTCCTCCCTATTGTATGGGGGTTTCCTCTGAAGCAAAATCTATTTCTTCTATGTCCATTTTTGCTACCTCATCTTCATTTACTTGGGGTTGATCCCAGATTTTTGGAAAGTGAAAGGGTTGAAATGCCTGTGAACCCAACATTGGTTCCAACAATTCTCGATGAATGGGTTGATTTTCCTTCTCTTGTTCATTTGTTTCCTATTTTGGTAATATTTCATATTGATTAGAAATATTTTCTTGGGATTTTCCTTTTTGTTTTCTCAAATTTTGTTGGCATTTTCTTGAGAGGACCTAGATGTTGATTTTCTTTGGGTTAAACTTGTTTGTTTCTTAGATGAGGAGGGTGCTAAACTATAAGAATTCCCTTTACTTGTGGTGATTTCTTCTTGAAAACCTTGTAAATGTGTTGAACCTGCACATAATAGATCTAGCTAGAAAATACCACACACATTTGCAGAGAGAAATTGAGAGAGAAGAAGCAAGATAGAAAGAATGGAAGAATTCTCATTAACCATATTCCACACTCAAAGAGTGAATACTTTACAATATATATAGGATACATAAGTAACTAATGAGCCATAGTGGTGGTCTAGATTGATTTGGACACACACCAGTAGTTACAAGAGTAAACTGCCACCTAGTCTAGTCTCTCAGGCAATTATGGGAGTGAACTGCCACCTAGCTGAGTTAACTAGTCAACTAGTCTTCAGTTAACTGACTGAAGAAAGAGTAGTGAGTTGGTGATGATCCCAACGTTGCATGGTGACAAAACTAATGCAACATCTAAACTCAACTCAACTAGTCAAACTGAAGTGTCAACTGAAAGAGAATATTCTCCAGGTGGAATATTCTCCCCTAAAATATAAGAAACTGGATAATGACTAATTATGACTAATAAACAAGGAAAAACCTTAGGAAAAATAAACCCTAGGTGTGTGTGAAGTAACTCCAACACCCCCCTTGAACATCACTATGGTGAAAATAAAGAATGGGTCCCAACAATGAGGCCATGTTAGGTACCCAAATACAAAAGATACACTAAACTAAATGAGGAAAGAGGGAAAAACTCATGGGAACAAACCCCCCCCTCAAATTACAATGCATAAAATAAAAAATGAGAAGGAACAAAAAACAGTTGCTAAACAACCCTGTCCTTCACTCCAAGAAGACCTCGCAATTGTGCAAGTTTGTGCTCGTTGAAGATGTAAATGTCTTCATGGATATGATGAAGTATATGCACCATTTATATGTCCACATATATCCACTTTATCTTCTTGTAATGAAAAATATCCAAATAAATTTTGGATGAAATTTTGAAAACCGTGCGGCCGTTTTCAAAAAAAAAACGTTGAATTTTTGTTGATTTTAAAATGATCATAACTTCACTTTCCGGACTCCTTTTTGGACAATTTGTTTTTTGAAATTGGATATTTTCCCGAGAGAAATTCAAATATCCAATTTGTTTCTGCAAATTGTGATAAGAAAATATCAGAATGGCATCTGATGTGCGCAACTCCCTTTTTGTCTCCTGAGATGCATGCATGGTGCATGCAAAAGTGTCTGCATGTGACTCCTGAGATGCATGCCATATATATTCCACATGAATTTCAGAAAACAAATCTGAAATGGAGTAGACATCATCTTCAATTAATGGAATACAAATTTCTACAAAAATGTTTGTAGAAGACTCTTCATAATAAGAGGCTTGATCTTCTAACAACTTCTCTTCTGGATCTATTTGTTCGACCTCCTGCATGAAATATTCAAAATATTCTTTATTCCCAAATAGAACCTCCAATCTATTCCACAATTCATTTGGAGTTGATCCTTGTGATTCTTCATATACTTGATGGAAAAGTTCGGGAGAAACAAACATGCTGGTACTTTCTATGGCCATATCTTGTCTATTGAGAAAGTCATTTTTCTCATCGACAGAATCAGGCTCTACTTCCATTTCCATGGTTATTTGGTATAAGCCTCTACTTCTGAAAAGAAGTTGAATCTTTGGCTTCCATTCCAAATAGTTATGAGGTGTGAGAAGTATTTCCGACGAATAATCCATCTTTTTGTTGTCTTCAATCTTCGGTACTTGCAAAAAAAATTGGTGTAGCTTTTTATAAGTAGTCTGTTAGCTCTGATACCATGTAAATGTGTTGAACCTACACAGAATAGATCTAGCTAGAAAATACCACATACATTTGCAGAGAGAAATTGAGAGAGAAGAAGCAAGATAGAAAGAATGGAAGAATTCTCATTAACTATATTTCACACTCAAAGAGTGAATAATTTACAATAGATATAGGATACATAAGTAACTAATGAGCCATAGTGGTGGTCTAGATTGATCTGGACACACACCAACAGTTACAAGAGTAAACTGCCACCTAGTCTAGTCTCTCAGGCAGTTACAGGAGTGAACTTCCATCTAGCTGAGTTAACTAGTCAACTAGACTTTAGTTAACTGACTGAACAAAGAGTAGTGAGTTGGTGATGATCCCAATGTTGCACGGTGACAAAACCAATGCAACATCTAAACTCAACTCAACTAGTCAAACTAAAGTGTTAACTGAAAGAGAATATTATCCAGGTGGAATATTCTCCCCTAAGATATAGGAGACTGGATAATGACTAATTATGACTAATAAACAAGGAAAAACCTTAGGAAAAATAAATCCTAGGTGTGTGTGAAGTAACTCCAACAAACCTGCCATTCGTCCCCTTGCTCTGATTTTGTTGTATTCAAACCCTAATTATTATTTTTGTATTCCTTTTCAAAATGACGATACTCATGGCATATTTTATACTTGAAGGGAAACTATTCATAATCAAGCTTATAGATATGTGTCTAGTCATGCAGGGATAAGCCAATTTATTCAGGTGAACCCTTTTCCAAATAAACTTCAACAAAAATTCTAGTAGAAGCATACATACTAGACTTAGGCTTAGACTTGTCAATATACTTCCCATGGATGTCACCAATACTTCTAAGAGCATCATCTCCCAAGTAGTGATCAAGAGGAAAATGGGCCAATTAGACCCAGATAAGAACAATAGAAGGGATGTCTACTTCTGGGTCAAAACTTGGAGTCCACATTTTGAGATACATACATTGAGAACCAAAAACATATAGCCCACTTCTAAATATCAAATCTCTTTTTTCCTTGAGCTCAAATAGGAAGGCATAGTACCCTTTAAAACAAATTTCTCCATTGAGCGTAGGGATGACCATACCCTTATAAATGATCTTATTATCCCTTTTGTATTAAAAACTAAATCCTTATGTCTAGGCGCAACAATGGGGAGATAAACCTCTGGTAATTGGTTGAGTTTCTTCACAAATCTGTTGAAATATTGTAACTACGAAGAATATTCTATTTATAATTGAGTTATTATTATATAGATCAAATCCCCTTTTGTGGATTGATCATGTCGGTTCTTGTATAAGACTAAATCCCCTCTTGTGGATTGGTCAAACCATATTCATATGGTGGTATTTGAGAAGTCGGCCCCTAAGGTTTATTAAAGTGGTTTTAACCACTATTGGAAGAAGTCACCCCTACTTGGTGAAGATACATAACCCTAGCGCCCCCTCGACTAGTATAAATAAGTGAGGAAGGCGCCTCATTCATTAACTCACTTAGTCACTCAACAAGTGCGCATATTTTGGAGGTAGTTGCAATTACAATAAGGAGAAGAGAGGTGCATGCTCAGTATTGGATATTCTTTAGTGTTTTGGTCTAAGTCTTGGCATTGTATTGGCAATCTATTATTGAGGAATTTTTTTCTAGGTTTTCTCCCCCATGAGGGTTTCCCAGATAAAATGATGTGTACCTTGTGATTGTGTTTCTTTCAGTGATCCTACTTATGATATTATTCTCTAGTAAATTGAAAATAACTTAATAGAAAATCTAAATTTAACATGGTATCATAGCTTGACTGAATATAGCACCTTTCATTGGGCATCCAAAAACGTCATCGTTGTCGTACAATAAAATTAGGGATTTTTATTAGAAGGGAATTTCTGACTAAAATCCATCTAGGGAAGTGTTCCCTACCCTAGCGCATCATTTGGCAGCTTGAGCCCACCTTGTCAGTGGCCAAAGCCTCCAAAAAGTCAAACCCTAGTTTTGATCGGTACTAGAAAACGAAGAAACCAGAACCAATACCAGTCCAGATTTGTGCATGTCAAGTTTCAAGGGGTAAAACTTTAATTTTTTTAAAACATACAACTCCAACCTACTCGCCTTAGCCCAATGCATCTCTTGGTAAGTTCAGATTCAATTTCTGAGCACTTTCATTTTCTGGTCATTTTCCTAGCTCCAGGTCAATATGTCTGCAAGCACTATGCTTGTTGACAAGTTAGAAGGTGTGGAAAATTTCCATGCTTGGAAGTACATGATTGGACTCATTCTTGAAGAGAATGACCTTGCAAAATTCATAAAATAAAATGTACCGGAACCTAAAGAAGAAACAACCAAAGAGAAGTACAAAAAAGATATGGTTAGGTCCAAAAGGATCATTACAAACTCCATTAAAGATCACTTGATACCTCAAGTGTCTTCTAAGAATACTCCAAAGGATATGTTTGATGCCATAACCAGAATGTATGAAGGAAAGAACATCAACTGGAAGATGAATCTGAGAACCCAACTCAAGAATACAAAGATGTAGAAAGGAGAAACAATTCATGACTATTTCTCCAAGATTTCTTAATCCAAGGAACAATTAGAAGCAATTGGAGACAAACTAGATGAAGATGAACTCATAATGACAGTTCTTAATGGTCTCACAAGACCTTGGGATGACTTCATCCAAACTATCTGTGCAAGAAAATAAAAACTCCAATTTGATAGTCTATGAGAAAAATGTGTTCAAGAAGAAGCAAGAGTAGCCAACTAAGAAGCAATACTATTAAGGGATGAAGACCAAGCCCTAGCTGCTCATGCTAAAGGAGGAAATAAAAAGGTCTCATTTACAAAAGGAGACCCATCTTCATAAGGAATCTCAGTCCCCAAAGAGATTCACCCACTTCCATAAAGAATCTCACCCTCCAAGGAGATTCCAGAAATATCAGAAGGGGAAAAGAAAAATATTTCTCCTCTTATCAATGTTATCATTTTGATAAGATGAGACACATTACTAAGAATTTTCCTACCATAAGGGAAGAATACAAGAATATAAATAACAAAATACATCATGCCCATGCAGTTGAAGATGATGAGCCACCCACAAAGTTGACTAATGAAGAGATTGAAGATTATGTTTTATTTTTTTCCCTGTCATGATTTGTGACACTTGGAGAGGATATGGCTCATAGACAATGGTGCCTCTATGCACATGATAGGTCAGAGAGACATTCTCTCTAGCCTTACAGAAAAGGACTTTCCCCATAATGTTTCACTTGGAGATGATTATCAGTATCCTATCAAAGGAATGAGAGAATCCACCTACACACTTGATTCTGGGACTCCGACGAGAATGAAGGATTTTCTTTATGTACTATGTTTGACAAAGAACTTACTTTCTATCTCAACTCTATATAAGAAAGGTTTCATGGTTGCATTCATAGATGGTTGCGTTCTTATGTGGCCTAAAGGAAAAACCATAGAACATGCAATTGTTATTGGAACACAAGAGGGTGGCTTGTCTAAGTTAAAAGGTCACTCAGATGCAGCCTTGACTCACTCCATAGAGAGTCCATGTGAACTTTGGCATAGAATACTAGCTCACAATCAACTACAAAGCCTTACCATATGTAAGAAAGGTAGTTATAGTTTTACCAGAATTCAAGGTTGATCATGAAGGTGTATGCAAGGTATGTGCACAAGGAAAGAACATAAAGAATCCTTTACCAAAGAACGACAATAAAGAAGAAGGAATATTGGATATCATCCACTCAGATGTATGTGGTCCAATTCCATCAACCTCTTTATGTGGGTATGTATATTATATGTCATTTGTTGATGATTATTCTTGCAAGAATTGGGTTTATTTCTTGAAATCCAAAGATGAAGTACTCAGAAATTTCAAGGAATTCAAAGCCTTGGTAGAAAATCTCTCCGAAAGAAAAAATCAATATGCTCGAGTCAAATAATGGAGGATAATACACCTCAAATGAATTTGGAATATTTTGCATAGATGTCAAGATTAAGAGGGAGCTCACCACTCCCTATAATCGTCAACAAAATGGTGTAGCAGAAAGAAATAATATAACAATAATGGAAGCATTGAAGACTATGATACACAATCAAGATCTTCCAATGAACTTATGGGCTGAAGAAGTAAGAACAACAATTTATTTCCAAAACATATTATCCCATAATGCACTTGGATTCAAAACCCTCGAAGAAATGTTCTCTGGAAATAAGCTGGAAATAAGCCATCTCAAAATATTTGGTTGTCCATTGTGCGTACACATTCCAAAAGAAAGGAGAACTAAGATGGATCCTTCAGGAAAGAAGGGAATATTTGTTGGATACCGTGAGGTCTCTATGGACTTCAGAATTTATATACGAGGTTACCATCATATTGATATCAGTAGAGATGTAACCTTTGATGAAGATGCAACACTCAAAATATCAAGAAAATGCCATCTTGAATAATATATGAAGAAGAACCTGTAGCTCCCAGAGTTGCAAAACCTATGAAGGAAGTTATAGTTACCCCTAATGATGATATTTCAGAAAATCATGATATGATAGAATCTCAAGAACCTCCCCAGATGACTATCTCTCACAAGAGAAAGCCAACTTGGTCAAGGGAACTTATTCAAGATGGATAGAAGTATGGTGCCTCAGAAGGAACCATGAGACAAACAAAGAAACCTAATCCATTCTCCAGTTATATGGCCTTGATGTGTGATCTCATAGAAAAGGAACCTACTTTCTTTGAAGAATCCATTCAGAAGAAAGAATGGGTGGATTCCATGATGGAAGAATACCAATCCATTATAAATAATGATGTATGGGAAATAGTTCCCAGACCAAAGAACAAATATGTTGTATCTTTGAAATGGATATACAAGATAAAACATGATGCAGATGGAAGTATTGAAAAAAACAAAGAAAGATTTTTAGCTCGTGTATTTTCTCAAAAGGAAGGCATTGATTATGAAGAGACATTTTCTCCTGTAGCCAGATACACTTTTATCAGAACCATCATAGCTCTTGCAGCCAAAATGAAGTGGAAGTTACACCAGATGGATGTGAAAACAACCTTCTTAAATGGTGTTAATGAAGAAGAAGTGTATATAGAACAACCACAAGGGTTTGAAGTTGAAGATAGAAAGACTTATGTCTGTAAGTTGAAGAAATCTCTATATGGGTTAAAGAAAACTCCTAGAGCTTGGTATGGCAGAATTGACAATTTCCTAATGAGCTTGGGCTTTACCAAGAGTAAAGATGATTCTAACCTTTACTTCAAGGTTATGAATGATGAGCTAGTTATATTGCTACTATATGTGGATGAATTATTATTAATAGGAGAAGAAAATATCATCACAGAGTGTAAGAAGAAGCTCACTGCAAAATTTGAGATGAAAGACCTAGGCCAAATGCATTATTTCTTAGGTCTTGAAGTTTGGTAGAGCCCAGAGAAGATATTCCTTAACCAAGGGAAGTATGAAGTTGAAATACTGAAGAGGTTTGACATGTTGGAATGTAAATCCATGAACACACCCATGGAAGCAAATTTGAAGCTCCTGGTGGATACTTTGTTAGAATTGGTTGATGTTACTCTATATAGACATATCATTGGTTTGTTAACATATCTGACGAACACCAAGCCATATATATGTTTTTATGTGAACACATTGAGTTGTTATATGGTAGAGCCCAGACATGTTCACCTTGTAGCTACAAAGCATGTGATGATATACCTTAAGGGATGTTGGAATATGGTCTCTTTTATACTGGAGATCATGACTTTAGACTATATGGATATACTGATTCAGATTGGGCTGGAAGTTTTTATGATATAAAGAGCACTTCAGGATGTTGTTTTAGTCTGGGGTCAACCATGAATTCATGGAAGAGTAGGAAGCAATCTAGTATTTCTCTCATCAGAACATAAGTGGAATACATTGCAGCATGTTCTACCAGTTGTGAAGCCAAACGGCTTCGGAAGTTGTTGACAGGTTTATTCGATCTGTCAATGGAAGACACCATGATTCTATGTGATAACTAGAGTTGCATAAAGATGATGGAGAACCCTATGTTCCATGATAAATCAAAGCACATAGAGATCCGATATCACTACATTTGTGATATGGTGCAGAGGGGAGCAATAAAGCTCCAATATGTTGGCACAGATGAGCAGGTTGCAGATGTGTTGACCAAGCCTCTGTCTCGTGTGAAGTTTGAGTACTTTCGAGACAAGTTTGATTTTGTCCAAAAATACCTCCCTCAAAATGGGAAGTGATGTTGATGATACTATAGTATCCCAACCAACAATGGGTAGCTCTGTTAGGATTTTATATCTTAGGGGATTGATCATCCTTGGTGTTGGGCTCTAAAGATGTCCTAAAAACAACCTTAGTCTGACATTAATTTATCAATCGAGGATTTGTCTTCTCTTTCAATAATGTCAACAAAGTCTATGAAGATAGTTGTAGAGATTTAAATCATGTAGCTAAAGAAAATCTGAGTCTATCTAAATTACTGCAATAATCAAGTTCTTCATGCATTCATTAAAAAAATCTGAAACTAATAACTCACTCAATAGAATTGTAATATGATCAATAACACACTGTGAATCAAAACGTCAATCAATTTGTTGAATTCATCTAGCTAAGAAACATTAATTTAATCTGCGAAAACACTTAATGAATCAATTTATCAATGATTATTTAACTTGTTGGAAAGGAACAACGAATTACTGAATATTAAATAAGTAACATCAAATGTGAATTAAGAGAAAGGAACAAAAAATGTGAATTTGATAAAAGGAACAATGTATGCGAAAATGAAAGGAATCCATAAACTAATAACAATTGGAAATGGAACAACAATCAATAATCTTTAAATGAAACATCTATTCTTTGCAAATGAACAACATAATCAATAAAAGAATCAACAGACTCACGAATTTATCTTAACTATTGCAAGGAAATTTAAATCACAGAACTAAGACATAATTGATACGATTACATATGAGACAGTAACTCCTTCCGACTAGGCCCACAGTCTTCAGAAGGTACTGCTACTAAAAACTCAATACGCAGGTATGCTCAAAACACTTGAAGCTTTCATTAATTCCATAACTGATAAACCATTTATAAAATATTGATGTACAAAATGTCAACAATTAAGAGATCCAAATGTTTTATTAAAATCCTTTTGTTGGCTATCTCTCTATTGTTCACTATCCTTTAGATATTACAATGACATGAGTAAATTAAGATCTCCCGAGGACCGATATATTCTCAAGATTGATTTTACTATTTATGAAGATTACAAGATAAAGAGTTAATTTTCCTTTAAACTGTTTTTCACCTGATTGATTCGATCTCCAATGGCCTATGCATATTCATGATCTTATTAACTATCTTGAGTTAACAATAATTGTCCATTTCTACCATAAAATCAAAACAATTCAAACCAAAATTTAGAAATTATCTAATATCAGTCAATAATATTTCCAAAAGACTTTTTAACCATTTTCTTTCCTAATTACTTCAAATTAATCGAAAAGTCAACAAATAATATATCACAAACCATAGTAATAAGGAGAATATTTGTACATTTTTCTCAACCCAACATACCCCCAACTTACCTTTTTGCATGTCCTCATGCAATCAAATATTTTACATGTAAAGCAGTGATGATGAAGGGAGGAGAGGTCTTTTCTCTAGGCCTCATGAACCCATTCTTACCTTTAATATCTTCAAAATCAACATCTTCCTCCTTCTTACGAATTTTATAATTACTCTGATAACCCCCTGGAGGATACCAAATAATGGGAGGATTGTACCTGCATCCAATCTAAGTAGGCCCTTCATCCGGGATCATTCTAGCATACCTCTCTAACCTGAAGGTGGTTGTGTGAAATTTTTTGAAACCAAATGGTAACTTCATTCAAAGAGACATTCCATCTTAATTTAGCAGTAGAAATGGATTCTTCTTTAAGCTCTCTAAAATACTGTAGACATGAATGTACACCATGTCTATGGATGGGAGCCAAAGATTCTACAACCTTCTCCCTCTTCATGAATGTTCTATGCTACATAATGGTGTCCAAGGATTTAGGGGTTTCCCCTCTGATCCATAGGTCTAGTCTAGACTCTCTTTTCATGAAAACCTTATGTGCTTTAGCCCACTTGGTTTGGTTTTTGGTAAATTAAAAGAACGCTTGAAACTGTATGTCTCCAACGAAAGGATTGGGGTTCTCTTTTCTGTTTTCTCCTAGAATGAAGTTGTGAAGGTATAGTTCAAACATAAAGTATTGTATTCCATCCTCTTGTTCTTTAAAACATGAAACAAAATTAGAAACAATGGTAAACTCAAAAGGTTTTCCTGCTCTAATAGCTTTCACTCTTAGCAACAGATAACATTCTAATAGAAATAAGGTGTAATTTGTAGTAGGGGCTCTGAAAGCTACTATATCAGAATAAACATAACAAATTTCTTTGATCTGCTCCAAGGATCCATTAAGATGGCCCTGTACCTTTTTCACCTTTTCTTTAGCTCTGTTGAGATCAACAAAGGTCTCATTCTTTGTTGCTAACATGGCTTGAAGTTGTCTGACAATTTTCTAATGTTCTGACACTGTTACCATTTCACTTCTGCATTGAGTTAGGGTTTGTTGGGATTGTACTAGTTCTGCTTCCAATTTGCTAATAATAGCATCCTTTTCAGGGGAATTAAATTCTTCTTGAGTCTGAAAAACTGCCTCTTCTGTTGCTGGGGCATCTGTCTAGGTTTCTATTTCAATTGTTTCCAAAGGAGTAGGAAAATCTGTAGGAAACATTCCTTTAGTTTGAACAATTGTTTCTTCTATCGTTGGAACCTCTATTTGAGTTTCTATTTCAACTAATGCTAAAGAAGCATGCAGTTTTGTTTGTGTTCCAACAAAATTGGTGTGAATTGTCTTTCTAGGAAGTGGATTTCTTCCCTGTACTCTAGCCCTCTTAGATTTATTTTTCTCATGGGCTTTGTCATCTTTTTCCAACTGCTTCCTAAGTTGTCTAATTATTTCTTTCAATCTGCCAAATTTTTGTTTTAATACTTTTATTTTCTTAACCCTTTTCCTCAATATCTTGTTTTCATGTTTCAATTTTCTGATTTTGTTATTTCCTTTTTCTGTTGTTTCTTCATGTCTATGGGGAATTTCAAGGTTTTCCCCATCTTGATCAACTGGTAATTGTTTCCCTATGTCTTATGGGTGCTCTGATTGTTCTAAAGGACTATTTACCTCAATGTGAGGTTCTAGTTGTTCTGTTCCTTTAGGAGATGGCATCTCCATATCAGGAAGATCAAAGACAAGGTTTGAATGAAAATAAGTTGGAGCTTGGGGTTCTCCAGAACTGTCTGAATTTTCAGTAAGTGATATTCCTAAATTTCCCAATACTTGGGCCATCTCTTCTTCATAGCTTCTGAAGAAATCATATTGTTGTTCTGCAGGGGTTTTGTGTGATGTTTTCTCTGTCTATACAGTTTCCTAAGTGATTTAAGGTTGTATTGTCTTTTTACTCCTTCTTTTCACAATGGAGGTTTCAGGAACATAAATTGTCCTCTGTCTCTTCTTCTTTGATCTTCCTGTCTGTATGTTCCAAGTTTCTGCCAAATGAATGGGGTCTGCTTCCATTTCAGGTTGGGGTAGTGGAATTTATATTTGGGCATTGTCTCCCCCTATCTAGGCTACCTCAATTCCCTATGGGGGAATTTCATGCTGGACTTCAGGTTGTTCAATTTGTAGGGGCCTTGCAGGATCAATTAAGTCTCCCCAAGTTATTTGTGTATGGATTAAGGCCGTGTTTACTATCAATTTTACTAACCCATGGTGGCTAATTACATTGGCATGGTCTTGGCCTTCCAGGTCCTTCCGACGACTTCATGCAACATGGCATTAAAAAAGAATGGTAAATTTATTATTGACCTTTGTTTTAGTGCTTCCAACAGTTTGAGGTGGCACAATCTCACCACGTCGTATCTCTCGTCACATGTGATATATCTTTGTATCACACCTACTAGTTCCCTCCATGGCTTGCTGAGAGCAGTGGGGTTGAGTCCTTTCCCATTTTTTCGAATTCTTCTTCTGGTTTTGTGAAGGAATCCACAGCCTCCTTGAGTTTTGTGTATTTCCTGATCCACTGTGTACCTTCGTTTGGGAGGCTGTTACCTCCTTTATAATTTCATCAGTGATCAGAATTTGTATGTATCGAATTACTGAGACTCCACTCCGTAAGTTTTGGAAAAATGCTAGTGTGATATTTATGTTGAATCCCTACAATCTGTTGAAGTATTTCATCCACCCCATACGGTGTAGAATTTCCCTTGCTTGGTCAGTTACTTGCAACAATGTGAGCTCACGACAAATGCTTCGACCGCCCATGTCTTTTGTAAACAAGTCAATGCAACTATCATTCCCAACTGCAAACTTAGTTAGATCATCCTATGAGAAAATATTACTAGAAATGGTAAAAATTATATAACAAAAAATGTATATAGAAATACGAATTTTCCCATTAATTGTAATCATTATGATCTATTGATAAATGTGCAGAATATCCACCCCCTGATAAATGAAAAGGTCGACCTCGACTGTCGATATGTGTGAGCGTAATGATGGCGGTCATTTCAAGTGAAGGATAATTACTACGCTAGTGCCACTGGGAGAACAATCATTAATAAATTTCAGAGCACTTCAATGTTAATCATGAACGATAATCACACTTTTTGTGGGAAGTACAAGTTCAAATATGTTTAAGGAAGAATATTCAGAGTAGTCTAAATTTTTTCAGGTTTTTATAAATATTCCACATATCATAACTTCGTTACTTTCCCTTGTGTTGAATATAACCAGAATAATAGCCCCTTTTTAAAAAATGAAATCTAGGAACACACAAAAAAAACTTAGCATATTTAAGATAAACTTCCATACCACAGGAAGAGCCACTGCTGCCAACAGGCATCCATAGCCTCGACAAGGTTTCCTTTTAACCCATATATGAGCTAGTATCCTTAATAAATAGTTTGAATCGTCTTTTCCCAGAAAATGGCACTATCCTGGTTTAGTAGCTAGATAACGACAATGCCGCTCACTAGATCGTAACCTAAGTGAACAAGATGACTCCTAATGAGACCTCTTATCGTTTGACCTTAAATGGAAAAGGTCATTTCCCTAGTGTGGTAGCCATAGTGGGAATGCCACTTATGTTAATATCTTATGATCATGGTAGGTTGGCTCATGATGAGACCCCCTATCCTTTTTGGGAGACGTTTATTTTCTTTATTTAGATTTAATTATTATTTCCCTTTTTTTTTTTTTTAAGTTTTATTGAGGGAGGCTCATCTACTCCTTAAGAGTGTGGGATGGCATAAGAAGTGTAAGAATGACAAGTAAAAATGTGCCTTAGAATCCTTATTATGATGTGAAGGAAAATTATCATTCAAGTATATGTATGTATATAGAGGAAAGAAATGAATCATGGTGGTTAAAGATTATGAACAATATTAAGATAATTCGGAAAAAATCAATCGATGAACAATTTGATAAGGTATGCTAGACAGTCCACAAAAAGAAAATGATAGATCATTACTATGATGATTATAAGTAATTCCATTGAAAATTAGTTAGTGAAGTTCTTACCCAAAGGAGTGGCTAAACGTATCAGAAGGACGTGTTGTTGGTGAAAAATTGTTACTTCAAAGGAAAGGAACAACAACAAGAACAACCGCAAAAGGAACAATAGTTGTTTCTTTGGAATGAACATCGCTACCCGAAAAAAAGGAACGAAAATTGCGACAAAGGGAACAAAAACTATTACATTCGAATGAATGAGATGACTCATAAAAGGGAACAAAAATCGCAACAAAGGGAACTTCAGTTGTTACGTGCAAATGAATGACACTACCCACAAAGGGAACAACAATCACATCAAAGGGAATGACAATTGTTACGTTCAAATGAACGACACTACCTACAAAGGGAACAACAATCACATCAAAGGGAACATAAGTTGTTACGTTCAAATGAATTACACTACCATCAAAGGGAACAACAATCGTAGCAAAGGGAATGACAGTTGTTACGTTCAAATGAACGACAACGATGATGTTAAAAAACAATTAACCATCTAATTAAGTAATTGGATACCTCCCACAAACATTTTTGTTATAGCAAATCTAGGATTGATTAGTCATCAACTAAATTCATTTAAGTTTTATGGGTAGGTTTTTTCAATGATCAAAGTATTGGATGGTTTGTAGTGTCATGCATTCATTTTCTATTTACTACAGTTGCACATTCTTTTAGTGCAATCGCCCATTTTTTTTTCTTTTTGCTGCAGAACATGACATATTCATCTTTTGTGTGAAGTAAGGTTTATATTCAATGGATTCTTCAAAGTCAAACAAGAGAAATTTGAAATTTTGGATAAGGAATAGAAAAGATTGCTAATTATATTCATTACAATCATCTTTTCTAGTTTTTATTCTCCAAAGCTCTTTATAGTGACTTTCCTAGAAAGTAAAAATCTAAAAACGCAATCAAATACTTAAAGAAAACTATATACAATATGTACAGTGTTGATAAAAACAACAATTTTATGAAGATGAAGTTGTTGGGTTACCTTCCTAGCTAGCTAAAATCTGAACAGTAGGATCATTACTTACTTTTTGGCAAAATGATTCTTTTGAAAGTGACTGATGGTAGAGTCGTAGACGATGTCCATTTTCCAGAAAAGGAGAACCAAACCCGTCCATGGTAACCAAAGTGACAGTTCCATTATCATGAACTTCTCTGATTTCATACGGTCCCAACCACTTTGTCTGCAATTTCCCAGGAAAATCCTGAAATATGGAATCATAGAGAAGCGCCCAATCACCTTTCTAGAAGGATTTCTTCTTGATATGCTTATCGTGCCAACTAGCTCTCTGCTGTTGAATAATAATTGTGTGCTGAAGGGAGAACATGCATGATTCATCTAACTTATTGAGTTGTTGTAAGCATTGTGTGTGTGCCTCTGTAAGATCGAATCCAATTTCCAAGGCCATTCTTAGAGTCTTGATCTCAAATTCAATTGGAAACATAGGCTCTTTGCCAAAAACTAGGCGATAAGGAGAGTAGCCAGTAGTGTTACACCATGTCGTGCGATAGACCCATAAGGCATTTGGAAGCTCGGATGCCCAATTTTGATGGTTTGTCGAAGTTGTTTTTGTAAATATTTCCTCCAAGACCTTATTGGTACTTTCCACTTGTCTGTTTTCTTATGGGTGGTGTGGGGAGGTAACTCTATGTTTAATGTGCTAATTGCATAGAGTGGCTGAGATTTTATGTGCTGTAAATTGCAACCCTCTATCAATGATTACTTCCCTGGGTAATCCATAACATAAAAATAATTCAAAGAAGAATATAATGACTGCTTCCTCAGTTGTGTTTGACAAGGCTATTGCTTCTACCCACTTGGTCATATAGTCTGTTGCAACTAGTATATAGGATTTCTGGTTTGATTTTGGGTTGAAGGGGCCAAAACAATCTAGTGCCCATCTCTCAAAAGGTTCTACCACCACTTGTGCTTGTAGGGGAATTTCATCTACTTTTCCTGGTCGACCCATCCTTTGATAGCTATCGTAGGCCTGGACATATTTATTTTCATATTTGAATATTGAGGGCCAATAGTAGCCCATCTGTAAAATCTTATGCCCGGTTATGCAGTCTGCAAAATTTCCGCCACAGGGCTCATCGTGACCCACCTTCAAGACATCATAAATGTCATCATCTTTGACACATCTTTGGATCTGGAGATCAGACCATGTGTGGAAAAGATATCTACCAATCCAGGTGAACCATGCACTGCGCTGAACAATTATTTCCTTTATCTTGATGAAAGGTGTGCTGGTAGTTTCCCAGCTACTAGATAATTCACCACATCAGCCTACCAAGGAGTCTTAATAGTGACAACGAACAAATGTTCATCTAGAAATTGGTCTTCAATTGTCAAAGAGTTATCTGTTTTGGGTATGCGAGACAAGAAATAGGCAACAAGATTCTCTCTTCCAGGCTGATCCTTAATGGTGATGTTGAATTCCTGCAATAAAAACAACCACTGAGTAACATGTCCATTAGTAATTGGTTTGTTAGCTAAATATTTGATAGCAGAATGATCAATATACAAAATAACTGGATAGCCTGTTATATAGTGGCGAAATTTATTAATAGCATGTATAACGACTAATTTTTTTTTTTTCTATTACTGTTTAATTTAATTCGGTAGGAGTAAGATTTTTGATAATAAAATAAATAGCATAAGGTTTCTTGTCTTCTTCCTGTCCAAGGACAACGCCTATGGAGATATCCAATGCATCTAAAGAGATGTGAAATGGTAATTTCAAGTTTGGTCCTCTCAGCACCGGTGCTATTGAAACCAGCCTTTTGAGCTCTGCAAATGCAACATCACACTTATCATACCACTGAAATTCCACATTACCAGTTAAATCATGTAAAGGTGCAAATATTCTTGAAATTTTTTCTATGAATCTGCAATAATATCCTGCACAACCAAGGAAACTATGTACCTCAGTTTGTGTACGAGGTGTGGGCAGATTAAGGATTACCTCTATTTTTGTTAGGTCTACCTTGATTCCATTTGCAAAAACATAGTGTCCTAGTACCACACCTTCAGTCATCATCATATGAAATTTCTCATGACTCAAACATAGCCTAGTAGCAATGCATCATTCTAGTACCTTCTCCAGATTACTTATATCTTGATCAAAGTCAGTGCCATAGAGGGTAAAATCATCCATGTAAACTTCAAGTCCTTCATTAATCAAATAAAAAAATATGCTTAAAATAGCTCTCTAGAATGTAGCTGGAGAATTACATAATCCAAAGGTAAATACTCGATATGTGAAGGTACCACATGGACATGTAAATGTAGTTTTATCCTGGTCTTCTGGAGAAATTTGAATCTGATTATAACCGCTAAATCCATCTAGGAAGGAGAAAAATTGTTTCCCTGCTAAAGTATCAAGGACCTGATCAATAAAAGGTAGGGGAAAGTGGTCCTTATAGGTAGCTTTATTGAGTTCTCTGTAGTCTACATAGATTCTCACTTCCCATTCTTTTTAGGGGCGATTACCAGTGGAGAGACCCATCGACTGTCTCAAATAGGATAGATGAAATCTACATCCAACATTTTTTGTAATTCTTACTTAACAACGTCACTGAGATGAGGATTCAATATTTGTTGGGGGTGTCAGATGGGTCAACCATATTTTTCAATATAGATATAATGTGTTCAGAGTTGGGGATCAATTGCCTTCATGTCGGGATACTCCCAAGCAAAAGCCTGCTGATATTTAGAAAGGATCTGAATCAATTTTTGTTGTTGTTGCTCATTCAATTTGGCATTAATATTCATAAATCTTCCCGGTGTGATTTCAATAGAAATGTTGTTATGGACAACAATAGTGGGAATCTATTGCTCCATCAATTCTTCCAAAAGATCTACCTGTGCTTCATTATCTAGAACAACTTTTAACATTTGACATGTTGGGTTGCTTACCAAAGTTGGGATGTTAATGGAGTTGTTGATCACATCATCTTCTAGTTGATTTTTGAGCCCAAGAGCTTCTTCCAATGTGAGAGGAGGTCATAGGTTTTCTTTTGGATATCTAGGTGGTTGCAACTATTGATGTATGACAAGAAGACTTGGTTTAGCTGGAGGATACAGAATAAGGTTCTTTATAGCACTTCCTCTAGAAATTGTCATGTTTCCTGTGCAAAATCCTATGTATGCATCTATTGTTTCTATCCATAATTGTCCCAATATCAATGGGTGTCCATCGAGTCTACTTCTTGGGTTGATAACTAGAAAATCAGTTGGGTATTCCCAAGAGTCGACCAAAATTGCTATGTCTTGTAATGTGCCCACTGGTTTAACCACCGATCTATCAACCAATTCTAACATAGTTGAAGTAGGTTCGAAGGAGGTGATACCCAAGACATTACAGGTCTCGATGGTCAGAATATTTATGGTTTCCCCCAAATCCATCAGTGTATTTGGAAAAAAACAACCCTGTATTTGAACTATTACCACAAGGTTACCTGGGTCTGTGTACTTGAATGGCTCATATTTCCCTAGAATAAGATCGGACAAAGTTCCTACCACATGAACAATTGATGAATTCTTAGTTTTCTTTATGGGCTTCTTCCTACATAATTCTTTAATTGTTTTTGCATAAATAGGAATATCTTGCAAAGCCTGTAGGAGTGGAATTTTAACACATAGATTCTTTAGTTCCCCGACGGTATCAAAGTTAGGATATAAATTTGGTTTTGCTATCATTAGCCTCTCATAAAATGGGGGAGAAGAGATTATGTCTTTATTAGGATTTTGTTGTTCAACTGTGCTTCCCCCCTGTTCTGTTTCTTCTATTATGATAGGTTGATTTGGCTAGGGTGCAGTAGAATATTGTTGGGACTTCCAGGTGGGGTTAACAAATGGTTGGCCCTTCCATGCATTTCCAGAATTATGCTGCTAATTATACTTCCCATAAAAGAAATAAGAAGGATCTTGTAGCATACCTGGGGGTCGAGCTTGCCACTGGCAACGTTGAGCCATCAAATATATTGGTTTTGTTTCCTCTTCTTCTTCTTTAAAGAAAAAAATTAGTCCTGGGAGTGATGGGCACTACTCTGTCGCATGGTCTTTGGCATAGATGGCTCAAGTCCAGACCACATCCAAGGGGCATTCCCTTGAACCATGTTTCCTTCTGCAACGTGGGAAAAATATGGCCAACGAATGTTCTGCTTCTACTTGCTTCTATTTAACCTGTAGAACATCCAATTGTGTAGTCAGATTACTCAAAATATCAGTTTTAAAATTTTTCAAAAGATTGCCAATTTCTGCTCAGGTGACACTCCCGCTAGTAATTTTATTATTTCTGGTGATGGGGGCTTGTATTCCCAATCTGGTTCATGTACTACCATGCGAGCACCTGATACATAATTGGATAATGTCATCATATGTTTCTTGATAAATATCTCCTTTTCCCATTAAATTCAATGTTTATACCCATTCATCCTTCATACCTTTTATGAGAGTGGATTTAAGTACCTCACCTGGTAATGTACCGTAAGGTGATCTCTGGAGGTTATATTGAAATATTTAAACATATTCTTCTAGTGTTTCATTTTCTCTTGCAATCATTTTAAAGATTTAGTCCTTTAAATCCCTGGTTCTACAGTAGTCTTGATATTTCGTAAGGAAGGATTGTTTCATTTCATCCCATGAATTTATAGTTCCTCCCCCTAGTCCTATAAACCATCGTAAAGCTACTCCCTTCAAAGTGGAAGGAAATGACTTTAGTTTATGGGTTTCATAGGTATAGACATAGCCTCTACACAGGACATCAAACTCGAATAAGAATGTGTCAGGATCCTCTGAGATTAATTCATTGAAGGTCGGAATATTCTGTAGTGGAATGGATTTCATTGGGGCATAAGCAACCAGATCAACTATAGGATATTCCAAAGTGGAAGTTTGGGGTCGCAGCTGATTTTGTTGTTCCATTTGGTCGAAAATGTGCCAATAATCTTTAGGGATTTCTGGTTGTTCTATTTGGGATGGTTGATTCCTTGGTCCTTTAGGGAAGTTAGTCATGCTTCCCAAGTCTGGGATTTCACGAGTCCCTTTACCTACTAGAATCACAGGGGATTCAGGTTTAGGTGATGGTGGGTTTGACTCAGCGATTCCATTGGTCTCCCCTTCTCCTTCTCTCAAATTACAAGAATTTCCCTTGTCCAAAGGATTGAAAAGTGGGGTGTGTGTATTTTGGAAACTTTGTTTTGTTCCTTCAATTGCGTTATGAACCTCAACATTAGTTGCAGTTGGTGATTTTGCTGCTTGAGGGATTCGGGTAGAACCTTTTTGAGGTCTAATCGATGCTTGAGATTCATCTTTTTAGATGATTTTGTCTATGAAAGTGCTCTTTCCAAGGGGCACCAGACCCTGGGATTTTGTAGTTTTTGGTGGGGGTTTTAATTGTTCAGGTTCTTTCTTCTTAGTCATACACATAAACACAAATTCTACGCACCTATATAAACTCTATGCATCAACCAAAGGTAGGTGTTGGCACACGCATTTTACTTGTTTCCTACTTAGGTTCTTACCTTATGTTTTCAATACCTCGTCCTCCAGAGATGCAACCTATGTTATCTTTGGCATTCTCCCCGACAACGACGCCAAATTGTTGGGCTCTAAATATGTCCTAAAAACAACCTTAGTCTGACATTAATTTATCAACCGAGGATTCATCTTCTCTTTCAAGAATGTCAACAAAGTCTATGCAGATAGTCGTAGAGGTTTAAATTGTGTAGCTAAAGAAAATCTGAGTCTATCTAAATTACTGCAATAATCAAGTTCTTCATGCATTCATTAAAAAGCTATGAAACTAATAACTCACTCAACAAAATTGTAATCTGATCAATAACACACCGTGAATCAAAATGTCAATCAATTTTCTGAATTCATCTAGCTAAGAAACAATAATTTAATCTATGAAAACACTTAATGAATCAATCTATTAATGATTATTTAACATGATGGAAAGGAACAATGAATTACTGAATACTAAAGAAGGAACAACAAATGTGAATTAAGTGAAAGGAACATTGAATGAAAATTTGATAAAAGGAACAATGTATGCGAAAATGAAAGGAATCCATAAACTAATAACAATTGGAAATTGAACAACAATCGATATTGAAGAACAATCTTTAAATGAAACATCTATTCTCTGCAAATGAACAACATAATCAATAAAAGCATCAACACACTCATGAATTTATCTTAACTATTGCAAGGAAATTTAAATCATAGAACTAAGACATAATTGATATGATTATAGATGAGACAGTAACTCCTTCCGACTAGGCCCACGGTCTTCAGAATTTACTGCTACTAAAAACTTAGTACGCAGGTATGCTCAAAACACTCGAAGATTTCATTAATTCCATAACTGATAAACCATTTACAAAATATTGCTATATAGAATGTCAATAATTAAGAGATTTGAATGTTTGATTAAAATCCTTTTGTTGTCTATCTCTCTATTGTTCACTATCATTTATATATTACAATGGCATGAGTAAGTTAAGCTATCCCGAGGATCAAGATATCCTCTGGATTTATTTTACTATTTATGAAGATTACAAAATAAAGAGTTAATCTTCCTTTAAACTATTTTGTGCCTAATTTCTTCGATCTCCAATGGCCTACGCATCTTCATGATCTTCTTAACTATCTTGAGTTAACAATAATTGTCCATTTTTGCAATAGAATCAAAACAATTCAAACTAAAATTAAGAAATTATCTAATATTGGTCAATAATACTTCTAAAAGATTTTTTAACCGTTTTCTTTCCTAATTACTTCAAATTAATCGAAAAGTCAACAAAGAATATATCACAAACAATAGTAATAAGGAGAATATTTGTACATTTTTCTCAACCCAACACCTGGGTAGATCCCGAAGGTCCAGTAAGGACAGTCTATAAGAGTACATGTGCATGTATATTCCAGTTGTGTTTAGTAGTGGTAGCTCCGTTAGGATTTTATATCCTAGGGAATATTTTGATTCCTGGGCAGATCCCAAAGGTCCGATAAGGACGGTCTATTAGAGTACCACGTGGTAGCTCCATTAGGATTTTATATCCTATGAAATCTTTTGATTCTTGGGCAGATTCTGAACGTCCGGTAAGGACGATCTGTCAGAGTAACACAAAATGTTGTTGTTGCATCTGCCTCACTCTGTTGCCATATGATGTTGATGATGTTGTATCAGCCTCGTGATGTTGATGATGTTGTATCAGCCTCATGTTGTTGATGATGTTGTATCAACCTTGTGTTATTGATGATGTTATATCAACCTCGTGTTGTTGATGATGTTGTATTAATGTTATACTAATTGATGTTGATGCAAACGATGATGATGATACTACTCCAACTCCATGATGTGAACAATGATGTTATTGATGATGAGAAAAACTTTCGATGATTTGTAGATATGCCAGTCAATGTTCTAGATGCTGATGATGTTGTTTCCCTCTCTCTCTCTCTTGATGATGTTGTATTGGGTTATGTCAATAGAATACCCTTACTGTTAAGGGGGAGTGTTGAAATATTGTAACTGCGAAGAATATTCTAATTACAATTGATTTATTATTATATAGATCAAATCCCCTTTTGTGGATTGATCATGTCGGGTATTGTATAAGACCAAATCCCCTATTGTGGATTGGTCAAACCATATTCATATGGTGGTATTTGAGAATTCGCCCCCTAGGGTTTATTAAAGTGGTTTTAACCACTATTGGAAGAAGTCATCCCTGCTTGGTGAAGAGACATAACCCTAGCACCCCCTCAGCTAGTATAAATAAGTGAGGATGGCACCTCATTCATTCACTCACTCAGTAACTCAACAAGTGCACATATTTTGGAGGTAGCTGCAATTACAAGAAGGATAAGAGAGGTGCATGCTCAGTCTTGGATATTCTTTAGTGTTTTGGTCTAAGTCTTGGCATTGTATTGGCAATCTATTATTGAGGAAGTTTTTTTCTGGGTTTTCTCCCACATGAGGGTTTCCCAGATAAAATGTTGTGTACCTTGTTGATTTTGTTTTTTTCAATGATCCTACTTATGCTAGTATTCTTTAGTAAATTGAAAAGAACTTAATAACAACTCTAAATTGAACAAAATCGAAAGTGGTTTCGACTTGGTAGTGGATTTTCCTATAGAGGAAATCAATTGCTTCAAGGAAAATACTTCAGAATCAAAGTCAAGAGGAGAAGAAGGGCCTCCCCCTTAAATGGTGAGCATGACTTATGGCCCAGAGGGAGTGGATTGGGGAAATTATGTGAATCTAGGGTTTTGTGGAGAAAAGAGCAGTGGCAATTCACTCAATACCAACTTATATTAAGTCCCACCCTAATCTAATATCGGGGAGGATTCTTAGATAAAATATGGGGAGAGTTCATTGGGAGTTATCTAGTGGCAAACTTAACATTACTCTAGAGTTTTTGAGTGAAGAAGAGTGTCTAAGTTAAATGAAATTGATCTACTTTTTCCAACTACTTTGGATGGAGAATTTCTTGGAGTGGTATAAGAGAATGTCATTCCTTTTTCCTTAGAGCCTCCATTCAAGTGCAAGTTTGACTCCTTCTACATATTATAATTCAAGGACAATGTGTAACCGTGTTTCAAGCACATGTGGAAAAACATCAACCACTAATGCTTGGAAGAGATCCTCTCAATAGCCTAGATATTAGCCTTCACATTGTCAATGGTGTCCAAGCTCTTTTCCCAAGATAGTTTTCACAATGATTCTCTTAATTGATTTCCAGGCTCTCACAAAGATAAAGATGCAAGGTAAATTTAAGGCCCTCCAATGATTTCCTACCATACCCACCATACCCTTGGCAAGAATATCCTCCAACTAGTGAAATCCATATTAATTTCTTTCAAACATTTTATCAAACTATTGGCATGCATCATACCCTTGGCAAGAATATCCTCCAACTAGTGAAATCCATATTAATTTCTTTCAAACATTTTATCAAATTGTTGGCATGCATCATACCCTTGGCAAGAATATCCTCCAACAAGTGAAATCCATATTAATTTCTTTCAAATATTTTATCAAATTGTTGGCATGCATCCTTTAACTTATGCTACTTGACACACCTATTGAATTTTGTAGAATAGATTGACATATAAACCAAACCTTGTTTACATTTCATCTGGGAATGGGAACCTCATTGGTTTGGAAGTGAGTAACGTCCATGTTCAAAGCACCATGAGGGAAGATAAAACCTAGGATACAAGTCTCCTAAGATTAAAGTATGTGGGGCACTTAATATCAAGGGAACAACGACAAAAATTGTAGCTGGCTTAGTTTATGAGAATCTTAGAATGCTCTACGAGTGAGAGAGATGAGAGCATGTAGTTGCTAACTCCCACTACGTGGAAGACTAAGAAACCATATAGGTTGGTGTAGTTGTCTACTAACTTCTGGATTTGGTTCAGGTACAATTCCTGCTAATAATATGATGGCTGCAAATGTCCTGAAGTGTAGGATAATCGATGAGAACAAGTATGCTGTTAAGACACTCCGATTAATGCTCAACGTCTTCGTATCAAAAAAAGATTTTTAGTCAATAGTCATTATCCAGCGTCCTTGGAAGGAAACATGAGGTTGACTGCATCGATAGAATTCGTTGAATTTTCGATATTGTAGCTCTTTTCTTCACAGATTTTTCACTCAATACCAAACTTTATATTCAAAGTTTTTTCACTTGATACGAAACATTGTATTCATGAGCAATATCTGTGCAAGTTATTTCACTGTATCATGAGTAATATCTGGACAAGTTGTTTCACTGTATCATGTCCAATATATGGACAAGTTCTTTCACCGTATGCTATGATCTTTAGTTCTTTCAAGACTATCTTTTTATGTATATTTTAATGTTACTTTTATACTGTGCGACCTTCCTAAATGCTTATCTCTGAATACTTTTCACGAGATTTTTTTAATTATATAAAATACTTTTCATGGATGTGCTTAGTTACTCTCCATATTCTTCACCTCTGACATCAGTGGATTAATATGTTTTATGCAAGATAATTCAAACCTACTGACATAAACCTAATCATATATTTAGTATATGGCTGTTCTGAAATGAAAGAACAGTAAGCAGCTGCAAGACTCGATTCAGTTTTCAATTAGATGAACCGAAAGGGAGTTGGTTAAACATTCTATTTTTTGGTAGGAGTTTTTTAATTATGTTGAAAAGCGTATTCTTATTGATAATGGGTACAATTAATGATCTTTTAACCTTATTTAACCTTAAACTCTAATCTGATGGCTATGCATTGAAAACGCTGGCATATTCTTAGTAGTCCTCCAAAATCAATGGGTCAAATTTATTGTTCATAACTTTCTTGCATTTATCAAGGCATCCTTTAACATGTGGTCAAATTTATTGTTCATAACTTTCTTGCATTTATCAAGGCATCCTTTAACATGTTTATTTTTTAACATTTACCTAATCACATTTACGGATATGTAATTGCCACATTTAAATGATTAAGTAGGATTAAACCGTGGCATCTAAATAAATGCCCACGGCCGTCGTGTTCCATTTATCAACCTAATGCAACCAAAAGTTTAGGCGTTCACCAGCAGCCAGCCACTTTGCGGCTGTACTAGTTTAAATTTGAAAATAATCGTTTTTTAGTTGTTTAAATTGCATTTCTAAATATAGAAATTCAAAAATAAATTCAACATGCTGAAAAACTACTAAAACAATGAAATTATACAAACTAAATCATTAAAATATACAAATTTTTATCATTTCTCGTCAAATTTCAAGCAAAATCAAACAAACAAAATCCAAAAAAAAAACAAAAACAAAACATTTAAACTAAACTGAACTGGTCGCTCTCGGTCAGTCATGAAAGCTTTGAGTGGCTCTCCAAATTGATCACAGTCGACACAACCAACAAACCTAATGGTGAAGATGATGCGTAGTAGGTAGTCCCTGGATAAGGAACTTGGGTTTGAATGCAGTATGTCGTTTACATATGCTTTACAATCGCAGCTGTATGTATGAGTTCAGAACAATATTATGAAAAATATGAAAAAGATGTGTAATTTCAAATAATAATAAAAATAATAAAAGTTGATATGTTATATATTCAAATAATAATAAAAATAATAAATAAATTTAAATTGGATTAGGATTAGAGTAAAATATAAATTTATATTAAAAAAATTGGTTAAATATAAATTTATATTAAAAAAATTGGTTAAATATAAATTTATATTAAAAAAATTAGTTATAATTTAAAATAAATAAATTTGATATTCAATGTAAATGTTGAATGAGACATTAGAAAATTTAATAAATTTTGAATTTTTAGTTTTAGTTTTCATTAAAAGTATCTTATATTGTTTTAAGGTGTTCATGGTTCCACTTAAAGTTGATATGTTTTACAAAATAAGTAATTTGATGTTCTTAACTTTTTATTATTTGATCCAATTTTTGGGGGTGATTGATGATGGTCATAGTTTTGATGAGTTAAATGTTATGAAGGTCGATATTATTACAAATAATTTGGAATCCAGACATTTAAAGAGATAGATTTTTATCTTCCACCTTCTTAGTATCCCAAAGATGACAAATTCAATGCCCCTACTAGATCAAACACCAAAATCAAATTACATGGGTTTACAATGGATACTATTAGTGAAACGAGGTCTAAGAGTTTCTCCATCAAGTTTTCCTTATAAGGAAATATTAATATTGTTTTTTCTATAATTAATCATTGCCACATCAAAGAGTATTTCAATGGAAGCGATTTGTAATATTTCAATTGTTGTTCCTAAAGTGAGAAATTTTCATGATTTGTAATATTTCATGATTGAAAAGATTTGGGAGAAACTTTCCTAAATCTCCATATTTTGATGAGTTAAAATATTAGAAAGATCCATATTGTTACAAATGTTTAGAAATTGAGATTTAATGTGGTGATGTGAAGCATGAAGGCATATTTCCCAACAAACATGTTCTCCCAAAGCCCACAACTCTAGGAAGATTAGTTAATAATAATACAAAACTAAACTAAAATGCTCGTTGAACCATGAGCCCCCTCCAAGTTTTGGTGTGGTTATATTTTACTTGTCAAGCAAACATTGTTGTAACAACTTTCTCCAAAAGAATTTAGTATTGTAATTATCCCATTTGTAAGTAGAGGAAAGCCCGACAATTAAATAAAGATCTTTTCATGTGTTTGATTCGGTCAACTTTGATTAAAAGTTTTTTTAATATAAATGTAATAAGAAACTTAGAGATAAGGAGAGTTCATTTTGGTCAAATTGTTCTCTCTCTCTCTCTCTCTCTCTCTCTCTCTCTCTCTCTCTCTCTCTAGTCTTACAGATTGTATGTTTTTTTTACTGTGACAACCATATCATGTGGGCTTACATAGGACATTCTAAGGGAACCAACTCTTCATCCTCTTAAAGGAAGTAAGGGAAATTGCAAACCATTACACAATGATTTCCTTGGGGAAATCCCTTTCAAGACGAAAACTCCACACTCTAAAGCAAGCTCAATGTATTCTTCAGCGATGAACAATGGTTACAATACACTTTCAAAGATATGATTTCAACATGAGCAATAGCTAGTAGAAAGGTTCTAGAGAAATTTCAATAGCATAAAGTTATCTCTTTCCTTTCCTCCAACCCAGACACTCAATAAATAGGCATAACAAAACCATAAACTATTTATGGTTTTCCAATTCTAACTATTGGAAACCACCAAGAATTAATTCTACATGTTGAAAACTAGTTAGTATTTAGTTGGTCAAACAACCCTTGATGTTAATATATCTCAACTCAAATGAAACCTTTAACTCCTCTAGTCGATTCCAAACATCAATTCTAGGTACCACGTTTAGTGCCTAGTATATACAAATATATATACACTGTATTAGTATAAGTCTGCTCAATTGGATTGAGTAGTGGTTGAGTTCTTTGAAATTTATGTAGGAGGTCTTGACATTGATCCCTAGGGTGGCTACCTCTATTACATGCCTCAGTCACCACCCCTATTAGGCCAGGTGTTGTAATCAATGTCTATGATTTAACACTAGATATTATCCATGAAATGCGAGGATTTTTTTGAAAGTTTATGTTACTAATCCTTGCTAGTTCAAGTAGTAATGCAATGCACACAATTAGTAATAGTTTATGTCGTATTTCCCTTAGTTGATATATGTATTTGAAATTTCTCATATTTTTTTTTTTGTAAAAATGGAAAATAATTTTTAAAAATAAAAAACAATTTAAAAAAAATTGAAAATAAGATTGATGTTGGGTGTCATTGGTGTTAGGCTAGGGACGAGTAACTCCACAATTTATTGTTTTTCATTAACTCGAGACACTCATAAATACAATATGATGTGACCTTTGGTTTCATATTCCAAGAGGTTTGAATGACTCTTCCTATTCACTTATGACTCTTCATATTTATCCTAAATAATATTTGCAAAGTACCTCGATCCCTAAGTCTTAGGTATCTAACATCCCCCCCTTAATATGAAGGGGTGTTTGTGAGTCCAAGCATCATTTTGAATTTTTCAATTTTTTTCTCTTCCAAACGCTTTGGTGAAGATGTCTGTAATTTTCCCATTTGTGGACCAATGTCTCAAGTGAATAGTCTTGGCCTCTACATGATATCGAATTTGATTGCAGTTTGTGTCAATGTTCTTGGTTTGATCATGGAATATGGGATTATTTGCCAAATTGATTGCAAAAGTATTGTCAACTAGAAGAGGTCCAGTAGAATTCACCTGTTTCTCCTACAAATATTCAAGTATTTTTCTGAGCCACATAATCTCCTTTATTTCTTCTGCAACTACCACATATTATGCCTATGTTGAAAAATCTGGTGGAACTAACTTTTAACATGATCTCCTGAAGACCATTGTTGACCCAAGACTCATGATATAACTTGAAGTTGACACTCCATTTCCTTTATCCCCATCAAATTTTGAATTAGAATATCCAATCAGGTTGAAGTCATCCACCTTAGAATACTTGAGCCCAAAGTCTTGAGTTCCCTTCAAGCATTTTATAACTCTTTTTGTAGCAGACAAATGTCCTTGATACGTTTTTTTCATGAACCTAGAAAGAATCCGAACAATGAATGAAATATCTGGTCTGTTGGTGGTATGGTATATAAGACTTCCCACAAGTTGTATGTACTTGGTTACATCCTCAAATTCATTCCCTTCTTTTGATGTAAGCTTCATATTATATTATGTTGGAGTAGACAGAGGTTTACACTCAACCATCCCAAAATTGTTCAACAATTATCCAATGTACTTCTTTTGGGAGATGAATATGTACTTTGGATTTTGAGCGACTTCAATGCCCAAGTAGTAGTGAAGATGTCTCAAATATGTCATCTCAAAGTCTTTATTCAATTCTTTCTCTATGGATTCAATATAGCTTTCATTGTTCCATGTTATCAACATATCATCTACATATGCTACAAGATATACAACAATTTTGCCAATTTTGTTACTATATATTGTCATATAAAAACCACCTTATATACCTCCTTTTCTCTCCATTTTTTGTATTTTTTGTATCCATTTCCACTAATGATCCATATTATTTTGAGAATGATATGAAGGCATAAAAATAAAAAATATATAACAAGGAAATACACATATATATGGCAAGGAAGACGATAATACAATAAAACTCAGATTCTATTAATGACTATCTGAAATACAAAAGATTGCAAAATGCAAAACACACAAGCTAGCTAGAATGGTGGTAGCTTATCTATGAATAGAGATGTGTCGTCTATGCTCAATTTCCAGAAGATGATTACAATGAGGCTCCAAAGTCATTTTTAACATAAAGAATAAATTTGAAAACCCTAAACATAAAAAACCCTAACCTCAGAATATGAAACACCAAAAGGTTTACAGGCCTCAATGGGGGTAGTTGATACATCAACTTCCCAAGAGAGAAAATTTTACATACGATCTATGTTTGGGGCACTTGGTACCCTCTCAAGAAAGGTCTACCTGAGGAGCACACATTCCAAATGGCCCAATAAATCCCAACATGAATTTATTAGGCACCGCCAAGTAAAAAAATGTTGTTTAGGGCCTCAAAACGACCCCGAAAGTTTGGGACCCAAAAAACTGTAGAAAAAATGCCAAAATAGAAATTGTAATTTGAGTCAATGGAATAGGTGGGCGGCCACCAATGTACACCTAGATTAGTCCTCCCCCCTTAGGATGTAATGGTTTCCATTGCATCAAGTTCCTCCATCAGATGTGGAAACTATTATTGAATTGGACTCCTAGTGAGTTAGTTGCCCTAATGAAGAAACTACCCTACTTTGATGACCCGATAGAGCTGGATGTTATGTTGGTAGGTTCCCTTCATATTGGTGTCCATTATCTGATCAATTGTCATGTGTTCTATGTAGTCAAGATTGAGTTCCTTAGGTTCCAAGTGCTTGGTCGCGTCCGAAATGTCTAGGAGAGGTGGACAATATGGTCGAAGTAGTTCCACATTAAATAATGGGTGCAATCCAAGGAAAGGAGAAATAATTAATTTGAAATCATTCTCACCCATACCTTGGTGATGGCATAAGGCCCGTATCGAAGTGGGCGTAGCTTCCGATGTTTTCATGTGAGGTTCTCTTACTACAAATGCAATCATACCTTATCTCCCACCTAAAACTTGTACGATAACTAATGTTGATCATGGCGTTGCATGTACTTGGCATTGGATTTCTGCAAAATATCATGAACTTGTTGTTGGATGTACTTGATTCACTCAACAATTTTGGCTGCTCGATCAACCTCGGTCTGAGTACGGGAGGATTCTTCCTGTGCAACTACAATGGGCATAGCTATGTCAATGGGGGCCAATGGTTGGAACCCCAAGCACACTTGAAAAAGGGTTGTGGCCAATAGAGTTGTGGAGGGATATTTTGTAGCGATGTTGAACATAAGGAAAAATTTCATCCCATGTGCATCGATGTTTGTAATTGTACATCCTCGGGATATGGAAAATCATCTTGTTGACTACCTCTATTTGTCCATCTGTCTATGGGTGGAAGAAAGTCAGTTTGGTCAGCTTGGTGTCCATCATCGACCATAGGATGGACTAAAAAGTGCTCAGGAATCTACTATCTTGATTTGAGATAATGGATTGTGGAAGCCCAAAATGAACCCAAACACGTTCAAAGAAGAGCTTGGTGGTGTCCTCGGCTATGATGCTTTTCTTCGAGGGTGCTAAAACGACCATCTTAGAGAATCGATCAATGAACATGAAGACCAAGGCCTGTCTAGAGTAGGAAGAAGGGTGTATAACCCTTATTTCTCGATGTCGGGCTTGGAAATGATGTAGGAAGTGTAAGATCTGATGTACTTGTGGACATCTTGTCGAAGCTTCCACCAATAAAAATTCTTTTGCAGTACTTCCATTGTTTTGTCTACACCAAGATGTCTTGCTTCTTGGTTGTAATGTTCTTCCCATATCATCTTTTCACACTCGCTTGAAGGAACACAAATATCGATCAGATGGCATAACAATCCATCCTAGAGATGAAAGTATGGAATTGTTTTTGCTACACTCAATGTTTGATAGGAAACATCAAAGTCAGAGTCATTATTGTAGAATTGTGGCCACCCTGACGTCTCATGCCCACAGGAGTTAAGAACTGTGGTTAGCGCCACAACTGGGGGTAGACTATGGCAATCCACGACATGGTTGGTGTTGCCTTTCTTGTACTTGATGTTTAAGTGGAATTGTTGCAGGTACGTGGAACACTTCTGATGGCATTCATTGTGTAACTTTCCTTGTGTCTATATGAATTGCAGAGGCCTATGATCAGTGTGGATGATTGTTTCCTTCCCCAAAATGTAATGCTTCCACTTTCGACATGCCTGCACAATGAATTACATCTCTTTGTCGTAGCTGGGGTATCTGTGAAAAACATCAGATAGTGTTTCATTTTGATTGTCTACCAAATTTCCATGCCAAGTGAGGACTGCATCGATAGCATAATCTGAAGCATATGTATAAATCTTAAATAGTTGTTACAGGTCTCACAGAATAAGGATTGGTGCTGAGCAAAGGAGGAATTTCATATCCTCGAATGATTTATGTTGGGACGCAACCCACAAAAACTTTTCCTTCACTCCACCCTTGGTCACCTGGCTTAGGGCCCAAGTGATATGAGAGAAACCCAACACAAACCAGTGGTAGAAGTTGGTGAGGCCCAAGAAGTTGTGGAGCTCGATCATTGTCTTTGGGGTCGGCCAATTTTTAATGACTTAGATCTTGGAAGGATCCACATGGACACCCTGCTCATCCACAATGTATCCTAATATTGGATTCTTTGCATGTCGAAGGAACACTTCTCCAAATTGGCATACAACTAGTGTTATCGCAAGGTGTCCAAGACTTTCCAAATATGCTTTAAATGTTCCTCCCAAGTTTTACCGAAGATGAGGATGTCATCTAGATATAAAACCACAAAGGAGAGTGTGAATGGTAGAAATATGTCATTCGGCATCCACATGAATGTGGCCAAGGAATTAGTCAAGCCGAAAGGCATAACCCAACACTTGAAGAGACCTTGTTTATACTTGAAGGTTGTCATCCATACATCAGTTTGCTTAATTGACACCTGGTGGTAGCCTAAATTTAGATCAAACTTATTGAAAAACTTGGCTCCCTTGAGTTGATTAAGAAGATCATCAATCTGGGGGATTGGGTATTGGTTCTTGACTATGATCTTGTTCAAGGATCTGTAATCAATACAAAGTCACCATGTCCCATCCTTCTTCTATAACAGAACAATTCGACCCCCTCAAGGTAAGGAGATTTGTCTAATGTGGCCCTTAAGAATTAGCTCTTGGATCTGAAATTTAATTTCTTCATTCTCCATAATAGAACACCTGTAAATAGGGACATTAGGTAGAGGAGTATCGGGAGTCAAATCAATTGAGTTCTTTATTTGACATTGCATAGGAAACCCCGTAGGCAAGGAAAATATGTCTTTGTGCTCTTCCACTATCTTCTCCACATGTTGTTGTTGTTTAGAGAGACCTCGTGCAAAGCTTTTGGTGGTTGTAGTGACCTTTTGTTCACCTTCTAACTAAACCATAAAGAGAACAGATCTCCCCATCTAAGAGACCACCTTTTTGCACTGCTTCATGGAGATAAAAGAGATCAATTGGGACTACCTTTGGTACCCTATAGAGTTGATCTCCCAAAGTAATAATGAAAATATGGGCCTCGATTCATAAACAACATGATGCTTCTACATATATGGTTTTCCTAACAAAACATCACAAACTTCATGGGTGGAAACATCACACAATACCTCATATTTGAAGGGTTTGATGCCATAGTGCAGGAGACATTGTTTTCTAACACAAATGTTTGTTCCCTGGTTGAGCCAATTGATGGTGTATGGCTAAGGATGTGGCATCGTTGTTAGGTTCAATCTCTTGAAGACCTCTGCTGAGATTAGGTTCTTATGGATATCACTATCAACAACAAAATGGAGTGGGGTCCCCTTCACCCACATTTGTGAGTGGAAGAGGCACTCCCCTTCTTCAGTCTCCTTTAGTTCCTCTGGCTGGAATTTTTTGGTAGCGATGGTGACACTGGGTTTTGTGTCAATGATCCGTTTTCCCTTTTTCGATTCTAAATAAGAATCTGAGTCAACATCTGACCCTGAGGCTTTCATCTCAACCAACAATTATTGTTTGGAGTGACATTCATCAGTATTGTGCCAAGGGATTTTTGGAACTCGCACCACTTTCCAGTGTCCTTCAACTTCCCATTACCCTTCTTTGTTGGTGGCTTGGACTAGTTATTCTGGGACTAGCCATCCTTGCTCTATCCTTTTCCCTGGGAATTAGGGCCACCATTACCATACTTTGGTTGTTGCGGATTTGCAGAATTGAACTCCCACTTGTTCTACTAGTTAAATTTTTTCTCGATTTTGACATCATATCGATAAGTGGCCCCAATGACGACATGTATAGAAACACCATTTTGGTTTGGATGTACTTGTGTAGAGCCCCACGATATTTTAGAACCAGATGCCACTCAGAGTCTTTGATACCCATCTTGGTGCGCAAAGTATGGAAGGTATTTGTGAACTCTGGCACTATTTGGCCTGTCTCTTGATGAAATGTGGTCCATCTCGTGTATTAGTTGTCATAGTTTCCAACAGGGTAATATTGTTCCTTGAGGGAATCAACAAAATCTTCCCAAGTGGGTCCTAGCCCAAAAATTGTAGACTCATCCTCAACATGTTTCTCACAGTAAGTCTCCCACCAATTTGTGACATGGGGAAGGGCCTTATATTCCATATGACGATGAAGGTTCTAGCCATGAATGGTAGAGTATATCATTGAAGAATCACAAGCATGAGGGCTTGAATATCTACAAACAATGAGATCAAACTCGAAAGGAAACTCAAGATCACTCAGACCAAGAGGGGTAAGAAAGGGTTCCCCTTCTCCCATTGGATAAACCAATGGATCAATTTATGAGGCCATGTCTCAAGAAGGAACACATGATTTCACATGTTCCTGCTTAGAAGCAATCGAACATCAAGGATAAAAGGCCACATAATTAACCCATGGCGGGGTAGATTCTACATGAACACTAGGAACATATAAAGGGGAAGCCTAAACTAACGCCGAATTAGGATGGTGATTATCAGATGCCAGTTGGTCGATAGTGAAAATGCTTCCATTATGAAAATCAAGCCAATCCAACTAAGGGATGAAGTCTCCAATGTTAAGTTCTCTCGAGGTAGCTAACACCTCTAGTATCAAACCCTTGAATCCTTTGTCATTGGCACCCAAGTCATCGTCATAAAATTTATGACTGGCCAGTATTTGCCAAATGATATTGGAGGTGAGGGTAGAGAGGGCCTTGGTCACATTGAGGGCTATTGTGCCCTTTTCACTCTTTTCCCAAATTGAACACATCATGGCAGACACCTCTGCCTCTCAAACATGCTTGAATGACTCAATTCTCTTGGCTGTGAGCAGCTCTAGCACACATATTTTTCTCATTTGCCTCCAATGATCTCCATAAGGAGCCATCGCAATATCTTTGAACTTGTAGAAGAAGTATTTTCCTAGAGACGTTGGAGTTCGGTTGGAAAATATCAACTCATGAGTTTTCAGAAACAGTTTGGCGGTCTCGAAGGAAGAAACAACAACAGTAGGGATAGAGCCGAAGCGCAAAAACATAATGGGACCATATTTGTCAGCAATGTCTTTAAGACTAAAGTGAGAAGGTAGTCTCAAATGATGGAGATTTCCAATGATTGGGAATGGGTAGGGTCTCGGAGGCAATCTTCCACTCTTCTGCAACAATATTCGAAAGAATATGATAGCTTCGATTAATCCAATAACATCCATTGTCGCACTACATCCTCTACCCGTTATTAATGTTGCAAAGTATGTCAAAGTCTAAAGCAACTTATCAAAACCCATGTCGATCTTTGGATGTCTACACTGCACGGCTTAAAGAAAGAGCCCTCGCTTATTTATAATATAGTAAGCCCTCCTGAATTTTGGAAGCTCAGTTCATTCCAATAAAATGGTTGTTAATAGTTAATAGGAAGCCCTCCTGAATTTTTGGTTGTTAATAGTTACAAATGTCTTTGTCAAAAGTATAGTATATAAGTGTATCTATTATTATTATATTTTATGTTCATTCTTAATAGTTACATTTTTTTTTTTGTCAAAATATATCATTGTCGATATATCTATTTTCATTATATTGTTTAATTTGGATTTAAAATAAATGATTGTTTAATATTTTTCCTTTATGTTAATAATAGTTAGTGATTTTGTGAAATATTTTCTTTTAATAAATTTATTTCAAATTATTATAGAGTTACTTAATGTTTATTTTTATCTAGATGTGCGGAAACAGTAACAAATCGAAAACACATGGAAATAGGAGGTAATTGAAACAAAAATATAACAAGTCGACTTAGTTGTTATTGATATAAAATACTTGGGTAATATGTTATGATATAAGAATTATCATAAGAAATGAAAATTGATGAATACTATGTTATGTATAGGAATAGCCTTAAAAATGAAAACTAGATTTAATTATTGTAGTACTCACCACACAATAAGAACAAGGGGAGATTATAGCAAAGACATTGTTGATGCCCGTAGATTTGGTGTTGGTGGTTATATATAATGCTTAACTAGTAGGGCTGCTGCTATGACTGTTTAAACATGTGCTATTGGTGCTCTTGGTAGGTCAACTACATGTAATTTTATTTTTGGTGCTTCCACCTGTGCTTCTATATAGGATGCTACTAGTGGTTCTACTAGATCAAACTCAAGATAAATATCATAATCGAAAGAATCAATAGAAATAACAGACTCACTTGCTTAATCACTTAATCGAATAGCTTATATGATGTGCGGTGGTTCTGATATGAAACCAGTGTGATATCAAATCAAATCCGAGTACAAATAGAGGTTTTGGTAAATTTGGAAATTGCAATGCATTATTCTAATTACTAACTTCTAACATGATAAAAGAGATACATATTAAATATATCATTATAATTAATAATTTCTAATGTGCCAAAATGATACATATAAATTGAAAATGGGAAAAATGGGAAAAAACAAATGTATGGATATGTGAGTCTAAGTCAACCCATCATAACTATTACGTGGAATTCCATATTTTCCATGATATTGCACCTATTGGTGTCCACCTTCCATGTAACATCTTTGCATCGCACAACCAATTGACAATTGCTAAGGTTATATCATTTACAATAATTGTAGCATGCCAAGCAACGATGGATATATTTGTTTAAACCATGCCTTGCATGCCACACCAATTCTCTGCCCTACCTTTCATAATTGTCCCTCATCTTTTTCCTTTGTCCAAGTAGTTGTGGCTAGTGTTGTCAACCTGGTCAATGAACTGGCTCCCCATCATTCATTCATTTCTTTGTTGGAAACCAACCCTATTCAGACTTAGGATTATTAGTAGGATGTTCGGCCCATATTCATTTTATTACGAGAGGGAGGATTTAGGAAGGATTATGGATTTGAGATTAGATTTCAAATTGTATAATTACAGTCCCTCTGCAGACACCCAAATGTAGTCATCCTCCATGCGCAAATTGTCTATGATCTAGGTTGAACCAAAGAGTGCTTATGGTCATGGAGTTTTGTGAAAATTATTTGGTCAATGTTTTGGATAGTAGAGGCAAAACAAGTTCTTCTCATGTTCCACGATGTTTGTAATTCCATCTACACGATGCATTTCCAATCACCCCCAATTGCACATAGGCAATTTTTTTCAATGTATCTATGTAAGAGACATATATCATTCAGTTACTGATCCTGATTTAAGAGCGGAACAAAATGAATAACATATTGAATACCATAACACAGAGATACAAAGAACAACAACAAATATCCAGTGAACAATAACTTTTATTGAATAAATAAAATAGGCTGAAACTGTAAAACTACATAACTAAAACAACTTGCTCGAATGGTGGTAACTATCTATGAGAAGAGATGTGGCTACTATGTGCATCTGTCTGAGCAGAATGATTACAATGAGACTCCAGAGGCGTTTTTAACATTACTTATGAATGCCAAAATCCTAGACATTCAAAAACCTAATCCTGGGAAATGAAATGCCAAAATTTATGTGGACCCTGATGGGTAAGTTGGTACCTCAACTTATCAGGGTCATAAACTTTGCATACGACCTCCGTTTTAGGCACGTGATAGCCCATTGGAAAGGTATTTTCGAGAAATGCACATTATGCCATCAAAATTTGACTTCATCTATAGTTTGACTGTTTCAATCCATAAAAACATTGTTTAGGGCCCCAAAACAACCCTAGAAGTACAAAAAGATGTACTGACATGAAAAATTCCAAAGTAAGCCAATTGGATTAGGTGGGCGGCCACCAATATCCACCTGGAAGCTATGTAGGGATTCACATAGCCCTGGAAGTGTAGAACCTACATTTACAAAGAATTATATAAGAACATATTGAACTAAAAATTGTCAAGAGGAGCCAGTTGGAATAGGTGAGTCGCCACCAATATCCACCTGGATCAATCCTCCCCACTTAGGAAGCAATGCTCTCCATTGCGTTCAGTGCCCACATTAGGTGAGAAACAATTTGATAAATTTGGCATTGGGTGAGCCACTTTCCTTGCTGTAGGAGCTACCCTTCCTTGACAACCTGATAAAGTTGGATCCTTTGTTGGCAAGTGCCCTTAACCTGCGTGTCCACTATCTGATCAGTGGATGCATGTTCCATGTAGTCAGGGTTGAGATCTGTTGGTGTTAATTGCTCTACGATTTCTGAAGTGTCCAATAATGGTGGAAAATATGGCTGAAGGAGGTCCACATTGAACATTGGGTGCAAGCCAAGGAAGGGTGGAGTGTTGAGTTGTCACACACCCACTACAGAAAATTAATTTCTTTTCCTTTTCTCGAGGGACAGAATCCCTGAATTCCTATAGGGGCCTAGCGTAGGCTAGCTCTTCCCTTATCCTCCTACAGGTGACAACTACTCATGACCACGAAGTCTATCCAAAAAGGATCCCTTTGCATTTCACGATTATAGGGGTATTGTGTTCAAGCCACCACTACCCTATGACCATGCGCTAACTCCAAAAGGTGCTACCGGCTTTCGTCTTTCAGGATTTCTGCATACGAGCTCTCCCCAGCTCTTTGTCCTTCAAAACGTCAAAACTTGAAATGGGTTAACGAGCTCTTTGGCTCCCCTTTCTTCCTACTCCATGTGACCACCTTAGCGACCACGTGCTAACACCAAATGGTGCTACCAGAACTTGGATTTTGGGATTCTTGATGAAAGGAACCTTGTTCCTTCAATCCTCGAAACCCGAAACATGGCTAATATTCTTGGCTCCTTCCCTTAAGCCTTCTCCAGGCAACCCTGTCCTGTGGCCTAGGGATACTCCTCCGAGTACATCGAATTTCACGATTCAGGTAATTGCGATGTAGAGCCTCGCCTCCTTTCCCTTTCAAATCCTTGACTCTCGAAGACTCGATACCATCTGGATCTATGGTCCAGATCTTCCACTTGACCAACGGTCTAGATTAAATCCCGATATTCTACCTTTTGAGATTCTGGCAGGATCTTCACCTCCCAACTCCCGAATTCAAATCTCCGGTGAATCAAATCAACAACTCGGATCTAAGCTAAATCGATGGTCCACAGAACTTTTCATCTAATGGCTATGATCTCCCTTGAATCAACGACTAGGATTAAGTCGTGATTTCGCGACTTGTGAGTTCTAAGAACTCCTCCCATTGACTTCCTTCAGCAGCGAGTCAATGAAACACTGAATGCTCGCCACATGTCCTCTCTGATGGATGGTCCTTATTCCTTCGAGACTCCTTCTTTCATGAATTTGGGGGAGTCTTCACTCCTATTTCCTCGGTAACCAATTTCCCGATGGATGTAGATCTCCCTCCATGTATCCCTATTGATGGATGGTCAAGGTGACTCCCCATGGATCCTGGGATCTATGGTCTCTATTCCTTTGCTACTAGTGAAGACTGAAGGGGTCGAGGCATTAATGCCTACATTCCTTCTTCCAATCTAACGGTTGTGACAGACCTCAAATCCTCCCGAAAGGATCTCGTCCTCTCATCCTCCAAATGAAGGTATAATCACACTCATTACTTGAACTTCTCGCTATCCCTCCTGAGCTTCGTCAGTTATGAAGGATTTAAGAGCGTTACACTCTTTCTCCTTGACTAAACACCTAAAGGGATCATCAACACAACTATTGTGCTCCTTCATCAAGTCTATGACTTAAGGGGTTCTGGGTTTCTATTTGCCTTGTCGGGAGGCTATGCATGTTTGCACTACCTCTCCTGAGCTTAACAAACTCCGTCCTCCAAGGGACTCAGAGCGACTAAGAGAGTAAACCTGCGTGCATGAGACTACGCTTGAGGTCAACGAACTCACAGTTCATGGCTCTAACTCAAGCCACCACAGAACGCAATCATTTATGAGTACCAATCATGTCCTATCCATATAATTTTCTTACTTGTCTAATTATACAACCAAGCAGAAATAGAAGAGATACAATCTATCCATTAAGAAATCATGCACAATTCCTGCAACATACATAGTATAGGCAATTCATACACAGTTACAGATAAATTACACAAGGCAGGAGATTTCTTATCTATTACAAGTTGTCATCAACCAACTAACTGAGGTTGTTTGGCCTTCCACCCGACCATAGGCTCAGAGGAATTCAATCTTATCAATCTGGCCACCCCCATGCCAAGCCATGATATCACTAGGGAGTTCTCATATTTCTCAGGAGTTCTGTCTCTGTTCCAACTTCTACTCAGGTTTTGTTCTCTGCAACTCAGAGCTTTCTCTTTCGGTTATGGCCTCAGCGATGTTTCTCAGATGCTCACTCGACATCAAGCTCACGACCTTCTATTCGTGTTTCACTGGAGAGCTTTGTGCCTCCCCCTTGCGAGCCTACACTTTTGTCTGGTATCTTCTCTCTTGTTGCCTCTGTGTGTATCTCTCACCTTCCTTCTGTCATAAGGAAGCTCGGGTCAGCTTGGTCTGCCAAATCCTACGGTACTTTGGGCTGACCTCCTGTAGCTAGACCATGCTCCCATTCATGGGGGTGGTTGGAAATTCAACCACCAATCCTTTATTCATTAACTGATTTTCTTTCCTTGGGATTCGAAGGAGGTTTTGTCATCCTTATCAAGGGATATTTTGGGGTTATTTGGTATAATGAACCCTCTTGTATAGTTTTCACATTCTTCCTCTAGTGATATCATGGCCAGTACTTTCAAGGCTTCACCCCCACAGTCAGTTATTTGGAAACTCAATCAATAATGCATTTACATTGTCCTCATGCCTTAGCATGGTAATTCCTATTTTATTTTTAATTATAAATTGGGGGAAACAGGGTGTTACAATTCCCTCCCCCTTAAAGGAACTCTGTCCTCAGTGTTCTTTCTCAAAAACACCTTTCATGACTTTCTTATTCAGCTGCTTCAGAAATCTCGATATTTATTTCTTGGTCATGTCCTTTCTCACACCCTTAGTATTCGTCACCTACCTTCAATGATTCTTGGACAACAAGCACGTTAATCATAGTCTGATGCAAAAACATTGCATAAAAGTTTCTAGGATTTTTTTTTTTATAATCTTAGCACAATACTTATCTATGCAGTTTGTGGATCTGTAGTTGCATGGTTGTTTTGTTATCCAATCTCACCGCTTTCCTTGACATACCCATTAGGTGCATGATCCCAATCCATAGTTTACAATAACTATCAAGGTCTCATCTTCCTTGCGGTCACTCACCCTCCAGGCCCAAGCTCAGGCATCCCCTTCACTGTTATATAGTCCCTCAGGCAATCCATCTTTCCTTGCCAAGGTTTTCTCGCAAGAGAATAATTTTAGAGACTCTATCGAGTCTTACATTCGAGGCATCCATCAAACTTTCTCTGTCGAGGCATCCCTCCAGCTTGTGTTACCTCAACACAATAATTTTCAGGCGATCATGGCTTATTACGGGGTTTTCATGGCCCAATAGTAGCCATGTTCATCATCTTCATCTTTGACAGCCTTCATCTATCCTTTCTGGACACATCTTTTCTTCTCACCTGTATCACAGGTATACAAGATTCATGAGACATCGTTATAAATTTTAAATTCAAAATTTTGTTGCAAATTTGTCACCCACAGATTTTCCAATCTCTTTGTTTATTTTCAGATCTGTTCCGTACAGAACCAGATTCACAAGCATGGGAATTTCTTTCTCATAACATTTAGCTCAACAGGAAATCGGTCTTCCTTATGGGCTTACAGCATTGCCATATGCAAGACTCTTTTACTTCCCGCACTTTCAACTTCAATCAACCAACAAATTATTAGTTCCCAGACACATATATTTTTTTATATATTTATAACGTTGTCACAAACAATTTCAGAGTTGTGCATACCAACAATCAAATTCTCTTTCTCAAAAGGAAAATACCATTCCTTGTAGTTTGGCTCAACAGGCAATTGGTCTTCTTTATGGCTTACATCACTACCATATCCATTGCCCTTTTCTTCCTACA